>JAVSCE010015429.1:0-99711 GCA_032199065.1 Smutsia gigantea
AGTGCCGAATGAGGCTTGCCCTACCAGTCGCTCTGCGAGGCTCTGGGGAGCCAGTGGTTAAGTTGGCAGACATCACGCTGTAGCGGTGTGGAGCTCGCACGTGTGGGGAGTGCTGGGGAGGTTCAAGGGCATCACAGCAGACTTAGGAGGGAGGGAGCCGGGGAACCTCACGGAATTGAGGCTGGGGGATTGGGTGGCGAGTTAGCGGGCACAGCAGGGGAGAAGGGGGCATCAGTGTCACTCGCTGTCCTGGTCAGGATCTCAGCCTCTCACTCCTGATTCACTCAGCCCATCATCAGTAGTTCAATCAGCGCCTCAAGGGCCCTTGGGATACAGCTGAGATCTCAGCCTCCAGGCCCTTCCCCTCTAGCTGGGACAGTCAAACAGACCTTAGGAAGATGTAAACTATGCAGTTTGGGGTTTTTTAAAAGCCCCCACCCGCTCAGTGTTCCCAGCAAACCACAGTCTGTTTAGGAGTTTCATCATTTACAGAACCTTCCGTCAGCTCTGTAGGCTCCCTGTAGCCGTGAGCTGAGTGCCCCGCCGGGGCTGGTGAATTGGCGGCAGGCTCACCCTGAGTGCCTCCTGAGGACACAATAAATGTGGTGTCTCAGGCTCAAGTGCTGTATTTTTCAAATGGGTGAAGATGCTGTTATTATAAATGAAAAATAAAAGTTTGCACTGACTGCATCCATAGTAACTTTCTGTCATTATTTTCTCAGAACAGATAAAAAGCACAAGTACTGTTGCAGGAGGCCACATGTTTCGGGCCCAGGAAAGAGTCCTTGTAGGTCAGCAGGCACTATATTCTGATCAGTTTGTAAGGCCTCGGAAATTTCACACTTCCTTTTTTCCCACAATTAGCAATCTTTGTGGTCACAATGTACCCAGTCAGCACATAGGACATTTTCGTGGCAGCTGGTTCCCGCGCTCACACAGCACTCACAGAGTCCCTCCTCGTAGGCAAGCACTGTGGTGCCTGGCAGTGGTGCAGAGCCCTCAGGAGCCCGGCCTCCCAGGGTCCCCGTCCAGGGCTAACATCAAAATGGGCCTGAGCATTCCTGCCACTTCCTGTGGCCTTCAGAATGCATGGGTAGGCACGTCATTTCACTCGATCCCCACAGCTGCCCTGAGGCTACAGCAGCGCCCTTTACCCCCGTTTTGCACCAGACAGCCGTTTGGGTCACAGCCCTAGTGCAGTGCAGTGGGCGAGGGGGTGGGGGGGGGGGCTGGCCTCAGTCTCCAGCTCCCCACCTGGCTGCCTCTCTGCCTTTACAGAGCACTGCTTAGAGCCTCCCATGGTGCTGGAGTCACAGTGGTTTCCATCTTAATTCTTGTTTATGTTTGTTTCTTTTCTGATCTTGCCAAAAAAAAAATCTCAGTTACATTAAACCAGGCCCAATGCGCTCTTTGGATGGCATGTGATACTAATACTAACAACATTAGCAGTACTGTAAGGAGATAAGAAGTAGCATGGGTAGCAGGCTAAATATGTTCCCAAAAACCCAACCACAGCAACCCCAAATGTTTCCTGGTCTCCTGAGCAGCTGTTGGCAGAGGTGGTTTGAATGGGATTCCTCGCAGCTGGCAGACCTGATAGGAGGCCCCTAGAGATGAGTCATGTACGAGCTTGCCGAAACATCATTTTCCAAATTAGCCGGGATTGGAGAAGGCCCTGGGCACAGGGCTGGGTCCTGCCTCAGTGCAAGTGAATGTGGCCGCGTTGCCACAGTAAGATGCCGCCCTGGGAGTGCAGCGGCCTGACCTCCAACCGGGCGCCGGCTGCTGGGCAGGTGTGCCTCTGATGCGTCACCCACCTCTCCCCAAAGGCTGTTTTAGGATTAAAAAACGAAAACCGCAGTTTGTGAATTATTAAGGCATCTGTCATCTTAGTTTCTGGTCATTTGTTTTAGGCCATTTTGCTAAAAATCTGAGGCCTGACGTTGTAACCTTGGGTGATTCTTTCCCTTTTCTGGGTCTCATTTTGTCCATCAGAGCTGTGACAGGGTGGGGACTCTAAAATTAGTGCTTCCTTGTTTTGTTTTAAAGCAGCAGGTCCCTTTTTCGTGCATAAGCAGGCCATTAGGTAGGTGATGGGAGCCACTTTGGCCGCTGAGGCCCCTCCTGGGGTCTTCCACTGAATGCAGCGTGGCAACCCACTTCCTGGACATGGGCAGCCGCCTCCAGGAAACCAACTTCCTCCGGACTCTTCACGCCTTCCCTTCCGCTAGCAGGTAGTAAATTCCATGGGAAGGTCCCAGGGAAACACTTTGGGTTAAAATGATGCTGTTTAGCTCATTCAGAAACCAAAGCCCCAGTTTCCTCTCTGCAAGTTGAAAGTGAGCGAACATGGTCTAAATAGACTATCAGCTCCCTGAGCGGTGTACCCACCTGGTCCACTATGGGGCTGCCCAACCGCACCTGGGACGTGCTGGGCGCTCAGTCACCACTGACCAGGAGACGGATGAACTTAGTTCATGTTACCATACAGCGAACTTGGGTTTCTGATTCCAAGTCTTAAATTATATTTAAATGGAGCCTCTTCTGGGTTTTGAATGACCAGTTAGGATGTTTCTTGGTGAATTAGTAGGACCAATACTGTGATCGGGTTATGTAGTTGAGGGTCAGTGTTAACCGTACACGGTTATCAGTATTCATTGTAGCGTTCTGAAAATTGATGGTGAGGCTGAGGGCAAATTCCCACACACTGTCAAGAGAGCTGTAGAACCGGACTGCAAGACTCGGCCACACAGACTACTCTGCAGCTGTCGTTTGCAGAGACTGCGGGGGTCTGTGGGTGCGCAGGAGCAGAGTTCTCCCAATGGGCCTCACTCGAATCCAGCAGTTGTGATGGTGCCTTTGGTTTACAAGCCAGGGCGTGTGCCAGTCACGCTGAGCCTGCTGCCCGTGCTGAGGGCCGTGACTGCAGTCCTGTCTCTACTTGTTCTCCACTGGCCGCTGAATGCCGTTCAGACAAGCTCCCTGCACCGTCAGTCCTCTGTCTGTGGGTTGGCTGTGCAGTACACGCTCTCTTTGAGGGACTGGGAGAAGTGGCTTTGGGGTTCTTCTCGCTCCCCCTTCCTTCTTTGTCAAAGGTCTTCGGCAGTCTGTATTTCCAGTTCCCCCTCTGTGGGCAGAGGTGCAGGGTAGAGACTGACCCAGTGGGTGAGAACTCTGGTGTCAGATGATCACAATTCTTCCGCTCCACTTTTTTTCTCCCATGGACTGGAAGACAGATGGCAGTTCTCTGAACAGTTCCTGACCTGCAGTTGAGACTATGTCTTCCTAAAATATCTTCCTCCATCTCTTAGCAGGGTAGACCGTCCTTTCTCATTAGTTCCTTAACAGTGATCTTTTTCTTTGCTCTTCACTGGCTTGCTGGCACCTGGTACCCATCATTTTACTGCAAATTAAGTTTTGTGATCAGGAAACCTGCCCTGCTTTTAAAGCATAGATGACGTGCCGCTGCCAAGCCCAGGAGGGTGCAAGGTGCCCCTCGGGTGTGGGGACCAAGGGTGGGATTCAGGCATTTGCCTTCTAGGTTTTCAGAAACGTCTGCCATTGCTGTGGCCGTGGCAGATGTGGCTCCCGGCTGTGCTCGGTACTGTCGAGAATGGCATCCGGCCCAGGTCTCCCCGAGCGGGAGTGTGAGGCTTGCAATCCTTGGAAGAAGGAGGCATGGGCATGGTATGGGAAGAGGGGATGGTGGATCCGTGCCATGTGATGGCTCCAAATAGACAGTTAGTTGACCAAAACAAGCAAACAGAAAAACAAAACATCTTGTTGGAACAAGGGTTGTACTTACTGCTGGTTGGGGATAATTACAGGTGCCTGCCTCCCTCCAGGGGACCGGTTGTGAATCAGTAGATAGGCGATCGTGTCTGTGTCATGGCCCCTCTCAGCCCCTCCCTCAGCAATAAGGGCAAGTAGCAGCAGTAGCTAACTTCCATTAAGCACTTACCGTGGGCCCATACCAGGCTCTGCTCTGTTTTACACGTGTGGCCTCCTTTAAGCCTCGCCACAGGAGGTTCTCATTCTGCAGGGGAGGAAACCGAGGCTCAGAGCTCTCCTCCTGTGCATGGGATCCTGAGATCCAGAATAGTTGGACTTTGCCCGAGGCCACCTATTGAGTAGGGGCCAAGTTAGGACTAAAGCCTCTGTGACTCCTTCCCCTTTATCCGTGGTGTCATTGGCCACGAGGACCTTATTCTCTTGGCTCTTGTGATGTGGGCAGAAATGAACCTCCGCATTTCCAGGAGCCCTCTGCCTACACTCAAAGGGCCACTTGATAACGCTGGAGGGGACCCCTGAGAAGACGGGTCCTCCTGGCCGTCCCACTTGAGCTCGCAGAGGGTCAGGAAGCCCTGCTTCTTTCTGGGCGACCTTGGGCAAACTGCTTAATCTCTCTGAGTCTCTGGCGCCTCTGCTGGAATCTTATGGGGTGGACTGACCCACCTCAGAGCCCTTTTGAGTCTAGTCTGGAGTATAAAGAAGGGAGTTGCGTATTTTGGTTTTTTTTTTTTTTTTGGTTTTTAATACTGATGTTGCCTGGCACATAGCTGTTCATCATCACAGTAACATAGCTTTTATACTTTCAAAACACTTTCTGTACCATGAGGGTTTTTGCTGTTGTCTAGGTTTCTGTTCTTACTTGGTTATTACAAGGTACTGCAGTTGGACAGCATTTTTCCCAGACGAGGAGGGTGAGCTTACAGTTGTTGAGTGCTTCCTATGGGCCGGGCCCTGTACTAGGAACTTTACCATCAGATATGTGTTTGACTTGATTGGTTCTGTTCTTCCAGAGAGAGAAAAATGTCACGTGTTGCACCCATTTGACAGTTGAGGAATGGGAGACAGACAGCAAGACGGGAAGTGACCTGCCGTGGTCCTGTGTTGGGTGAGGGCAGAGCCAGTTGGGGAACGTGGGTTTCACTCATCACTTCTCTTCCCCTGTTCGGGGTGTGTTCTCCTGGCTCCCGTGAGAGTCTGGATCAAGTCTGTTCTGCTGCAGAGCACAGGGAGGCTGGCTTGGAGGCACCCTGTTGTCCTTGGTTGGAACCTGCTCTGGGATTCCCCTGGGACTTTCTAACCACTCTGTACCCTTAAGGTAGCTTCCCATCTGTCTACAGATTTATGAAGCAGCTTCTGGTTTCTCAATTACAGAGGTGGCTGAAATAGTGCATTTGCTGAAAATATTGCCTGGGAATCTGCTTTGGATGTGAACACTGGGATGTGGTCCTTAATCAGAGTAGCTCCATCCACCCACCCACGCATCCATCCATTCATGCAGCATTGGCCGAATGCCCACTGACTGCCAAGCAGCCTGCCAGGCCGGGGAGCCTGCTAAGAAGATGAGCAGCATCTGTGCCCTGAGGTTGGCCATCTGGCCCCCACCTGTGCTGTGTGAAAGAGACTTTTGATGTGGGCTTTCATACTTTTCTTGACACTCATCCATGGTGGAGGCAGCATAAGCCTCAGCTGGAGGTCAGGAGACCTGCCTCATGGCCTCTGGGTCTGTACCAAAGCACTGGATCGGTGCCCCCAGTCTCCCCATCTTCCAGATGAGAGGATGGGCTCAGAGCGGAGCAGTGACTGAGCGCGTGGGCTTCAAGGGCTGTAGCTGTGAGTTTGGATCCAGCCGTCGGTGGAGCAGTTGCCAGGTCTTGGATCGGTCACTTTGCCTGTCTTAGCCTCTGTTCCTCATCTGTTATATGGAGAACATAACCAGTCCTACCTTAAGGGGTTGGAGGAGGATTGAATTCAGTGATGCACCTGTTAGCAGATCTTGACACGTAAGTGCTTGGTGAGCATTCGCTTTTTTGCTAACCTAACGTCCCCTTCTGCTCTAAGATGACCTTTCTTTAAAAATGGTCATATACTGAGTGAAATTCAGGTCTCAGCACTCACAGAGGAATGGGGAGGTTCTCTGGCTATTGAGGTATTTCTTTTCAGGGTTGCTCTCTTTCTTTTTTGGGGGGAAAGCTGAATTCCAGGGTATATATTTTTATAACTAAGTAATGAGCCTCCAGAGGGATCATTTATAGGAACAGTAGACGGCATTCCATGTCAGCTACACATGTGGCCCCAGCATCTGCAGGTGGCCCGAGGGAAGTCCGGTTGCATGCTTTCTGAAGTCCGTCTAGGAGGAACAGGCCCGCCCTTGTGCGCAGCAGCTCGTCCCAGAGCTGGAGCATGGCTGAGCAGTGGCAGGTATATTTTTGCTTCATCCCGAGAGACACTACCTCAGCTCCACCTTGCAGGGGTGACTCTCAGGATTAATTAAATCATCCTCGTTCAGCATTGAAGGTGAGATGATCCCAGCATGGAGCTTTTGTTTTGTGACAGTTAAAATACCACAAGCCAGTCAAGGTCCTCGTGTACAAGTAATTTACAAACTGTGTTGAATGCCACAGGCGGGGTGATTTCATAGCCTTTATTTTTACCCCTTGATTAATTCTCACAATTAAGATAAATTCGGAAGCCCTCATGTGTTGCTCTGAGTCCTCCGTAACCTGTGCTCTCTTGGGCTTTTCTGATATGTGAGAGTAAATGTGTATAGTCTCCTTCAAGCTTAGCAGTGCGGCTAGCTTAACACAGGGCTATTTGCCGAGACCAAAGCCCAGCCACCCTTTCTTTCCCTTAATGATTTGTCCTGGAGCTGCCGAACCTCTCACTTAATTAGAATAACCATGTAATTGGTGCTTCTGTCTCAGCTTGTCAAGAGCACCTTACAAATATTAATTCTCTGAGCTCATCAGAAAACCAAAGGCACAGATCAAAAGCATGCTTTCCTGCATGATCTATTCTTGTTTTTTCTGTTCGTGGGGAGCAGTCTCTATTAATTTCCCCACATATGCGAGGTTGTAGAATGCAGTTTTGTATTTCAGCATGATACGAATTGGGCTACAGCCTTGGATAACGTGTCAGCTCCATGTTGCAGGGAACCCCAAGTTCCCCGGTCCCAGCTTGGCAGGTGAAAGGCACCTACTAGTGAGGAAATCATGTGGGCTAAGGTCATCATGGAGATCAGGTGAGTCACTGTCACCGGGAACGCTTAGAACTGCGGCATCTTTGGGTGACAGAGGAGGACCAGCCCGAGTGTTTGGCACTGGTACCGACCCACTGTGTCCTCTGGACAGGCTTCCGTTCCTGGACTTTGTCCTGGAGCAGTCATTCCTCAGCTGTTTGAGATCGCAAGTCCTGGCGAGGATGTGATGGAAGCTCTGTGGATCCTGTCCCCAGGGAGAAAGATTCATTTATGGGTGTGGGGCTTACCAACTCTAAATTCCTGCTCTATATAACAAATAATAATTTGCAAACATTTCAGCTCTTGGAAAGTGCAAATGGAATCTTGGGTATCTGAAACAATCAGGACTTAGTTTCTCCACGTTCAGTCAGACCTGGCATCAAGTGACAGCCAATAATTACACATTCTGGGGGTTTTGTAAGGGTTCCCTGAGATGGTGCTTGCCAGCTGCTTAAAAATAATGTCTATGTGGATGAAAGGAGAAATGCTTTCCCCTTCTGCAAGATAATTTTGTTTTTATTTACACAGAGTAAAATTGAACTTTATGGCGTGTAAAGTTCTAAGAGTTTTAACTCATCTATAGATTGGCGTAACCACTGCAAAAATCAAAATTGAGAACAATTCCATCGCCCTAGTGGGGGAAACCTTGCTGATGCTTGTAGTCAAGCCCTCCCCCACCTGACACCTGGCAGTCTTCGATCTGCTTCCATCTCTATAGTGTTGCCTTTTCCAGAATATCAGATAGTGTGTAACTTTTCGAAACTAGCTTCTTTTACTCAGTGTATGGCCTTTGAGATTCATGAAGTTGTCGTTTTTATCAGTTGTTCATTCCTTTTTATAGCTGAGTAGTATTCTATTGTGTGGACATAATCAGTATTTATCTGCATAGAATTTGACCTTGGTAAACTAGCTGTGTTTCCTGGAAATAAAGATGGCATTTGACCGACAAGAATCCTGAGCAACACCCCCAGAGAAGCTGTGCAAATGGCTAATAAACAGCACATGAAAAGATGCCCAGCAGCGCTGATCATTAGGGACGTGCAGATCAAAGCCACAGTGAGATACCATTTCACACCCGATAGGGTGGCTGCTTTCAAAAAAACCAGAAAATAACAAGTGTTGGTGAGGATGTGTGGGAATTGGAACCCTGTGCACTGCTGGTGGGGATATAGCCACTATGGGAAACAGTATGGCAGTTCCTCAAAAAATTGGAAATAGAATTATACTTCTGGGTATATACCCAAAAGAGATGAAGGAGGGACCCAAAGATATTTGTAAACCCAAGATAATAGCATTATTCACAATAGCCAATAGGTGGAAGCAGCCCGAATACCTGCTGATGGGTGATGGAGAAACAAAGTGTGGTATGTGCACACAGCAGGACGTCATCCAGCCTTAGAAAGGTCAGGGGCTCCGACACCTGCTTTGCACTCACGGACCCCAAGGGCCGTGCTTATGCTGAGTGAGGTATGCCAGTCACAGGAGGACACGTCCTGTAGGAGATACCCAGAGCGTCAGAACCATGGAAAGTAAGCAGAATGGTGGCTGCTCGGGGAGGGGAGGTGGGGAATTACCATTTAACATTTAATTGATGTTTATGTTCAGTTTGGCATGACCGAAGGAGTTCTGTGGCTGATGGCAGTGATAGTAGCACGATGCAAATGTAGTTATTTCCATGTCTGTGCACTTAAAAATGCTCAAGGTGGCAAATTTTATGTTATGTGAATTTTCCACAGTTTGTGAAAAATTACTATAGCTAACAAATACTTTTTAATATTTATTTACATAATATTATTTAATCTTAACTATCTTAATACAATTGGTTGTATTAAGACATTTAAAAAATTATGGCATTATGACAGTTGTATTACTTAGGCAACAGGCTTGTGGTAAAGATGACCTGTGCTTTAACTAATTACATCCGGGCTGGGAGGCCCGCTGGATGGCCGCACGTCACACTTGGGGCCTCCCAGAGCACAGTGACTCTTGGAATCGGGCATGTCCCTTGGGGAAACCTGTGTGACTGTGAGACATCGGCTCCCGGGGAGGAGGCTTTTAAGCCACGATGGATCCCATACCCACCGAATGTGGCTCTTCTTACCTTGGACCTGAGCCACTCAGCAGTGCTGGTCTCCTTCAGGAACTGTCACAGAGGGGATTGTCCAGTACTGCCCTCTGGCAGCCTCTGGCTCCCTTCTTGTGTCTGCCACAACAGATCAGTGCCTTGAGTGGCCAGTGGAAGCCTAAGGGGCCTGAACATCTCGTTGAGCCCCAGAGGCTGCTGCGTATTGTAGACCGGCGCAGAGGGAGCGCTTAGTCCATGTCAGCGATTAATACTCTCTCAAGCTCCTCGGTGGCTTCCATCTGAGACTGCCTGGGTGCCGTCATTGCCACTTCCTCTCTGTTGACAACACAGATGGCATTTTCTCTGGCACCGTTTGGCAGGATTCCAGGCTGTTGGCCACATTCATGAGAGGGGCGGGGGCAGAGAGGATGAACTGTGCAGAAACAAGATCAAGGTTTTCTGTGAGAATTTCAAGCGCAGTT
This sequence comes from Smutsia gigantea, assembly GCA_032199065.1. Lineage (NCBI taxonomy): Eukaryota > Metazoa > Chordata > Mammalia > Pholidota > Manidae > Smutsia > Smutsia gigantea. Next base: position 9,575 of record JAVSCE010015429.1, read on the forward strand.
AGGCTCTGTTAGATGAAACGGGACTTCCATTTGGGAGCTGCCGTATTAAGGTGGCCATGGTAGGTCTGGTCCCGGGAGTATCATTAACGTGTCTGTGTGAATGTGGGATGATAGGCAGTTACTGTGGGGTTTTTGATACTATAGCACAACACATGTAAGACTTAGTTTAATAACACTACTCAGGAAACAGAGTAGAATACATTAGCAGGTTGGACTATAGACCAGTTCACCCTGATTTCAAAAGTTACGCTGTGAAGAAGTGCATATCTTTGAATCAGGGAAACACAATATGAAGCACTGATTCATTCTCTCAGCTGGTTTCTGAGCGCCTGCTCTCTGCAGTTGTGGTGATGGGTGGTAGGGACAGGGTGAAAGATAATCCAAGCCTCCTGTTCTTCCTCATGGAGCTCACTGCGAGGGGTCCAGGCCCTGCCCTCCAAGCAAGACCTAGCCTTTGATTGAAGAGTCAGACTCTGGAGCTTATAAATGTAGCTCTGTTCTAGCTTCTCAGTCAGATGTCTGGACACCATAGGAGAATTACTTTGAGGACTGCTGTGCTCACATAGACTGTGACAGATGGGGTGATGATCGCACGTCCCAACTTACACCTGCTCTCCTGGCATAATTATTAATAGCACCTTCCCTGTCGTTCTCAAAAGTGTCATGGTTTGGCTGGTAAAACACTGAAGCAGGAATTGTTTACAACTGCTGAGTTCCACACATTTGTGTTGGAGGAGGTCTTGACTTGCAATGAGAAAACTACTTCAGAAATAGAGTCTGTCCCAGCACGGCCTCCAGCCCACGGGTCCACAGGAGGGCCAGCTGGACCTGGGTTCGGTCCCGTTCTCCTCCCTGTGGGCATCTGCCATTTTGTGTATTCCTGTCACTCAACTCATGGAAGCATCAAAATGTGGAACAATTCGGTCTCAAAAGCAGTAAATGTACATACAACACCCAGAACATGTTTTCCTCATGATAAAAATTAGATTCATTAGGTCTTAAATCCAGAGTTGTTGTAATGGATGGGAAGGATATTAGTGTTTACATCAAGTCCTATAGAGAAAGTTGGGATAATAATTACATAGGAATGCTAGTCTGAGTTAAGGTGGACAGCGATTTTGTTTCCTCTGTTGCTATAGAAAGTGTGGGGATTGAATTTTTATAAGAAGTTTCATTTTTATTCACGTAATGTATTTGATGTCAAAAAAAATTGCCGAGAGACAGGTAGGAAGCTTTGTGTTTATGACACATTGGTAACTTGCAACCTGTTATTTTAGCAGGTGTTGGTAACAGGATCATCTGGGGCCAGGTGGCTCACAGGGGCCTGGTCCTGAGGACCTGCCTGGTATCGCAGATGCTGCCTGCCTTCTCCAGTGGGTCTCAGACTTTAGCACTTGGAAGTTGGTAGACTCCAAGGCCCCATTTCCAGTTCAGTAGGTTTGGCATTGGGCTGAGCTTGGGCCTTTCTAACAAGTGCCCCGGTGGTGCAGGGCTGGGTGAGTGAGGGGCACTTTGGAATCTCTGCTCAAAGTATGGAGAGGAATGGAAAGAGTCCTAGGAATCTGGCCTAGAAAGTTGCCTTTTGAAGAGGAGGCAGAGGATGTAGGAACAGCTGCTGTGTAAGGCCATCAGGAGCTGTGCTCCGTGTGTTCAACCCTCAGCAGCACTGCAGGGAGGTGACTGTGGCCTCATTTTACAGATGAGAAAAGGGAGGCCCAGAAAGGTTTATGTGACCTGCGCAGCTGGCATGTGGCATAGCTGGGCTGAGCTGCCTGGTACTGACACAAACCTTTGTTAGGCGGGTAAGTCGCAAAGACATCGCAGATTGAAGGTGTGATGACCCAGCACAGGTGAGCCAGTGCAAGAAGATGCTGACGCACTGCTCCTGCCAGCGCATCTGTCAGCAGCACCGGGGGGTCGCATGCGGGCCTGCCGAGACACAGCGGGGACACTGCAGTTTGCCAAGGGAACTCCAGTGCACTGCACGCTAAGTGTATCTGTGCCTCAGAATATTAGTTAACTACGTTCATGTATTAGTCACCACGATTAGCAAGACATTTTAACACTAAGCATCTAGAACTTGAAGACCAACTCTAAAGTTTAAATTATATTTAAAGTCATGCAGTATTCAATGTTAGTACTTTTAAAATGTGGTAGATGTTGCCCAGCTTACTCTGAATTGTTACGTGTGGGGGTCCTGTGAGCATGTGGATCCGTCCACCTCAGCCTCCTTTTCTGGGTCCTCTTGCTCTTCCAAACTCAGTTTTCAAAGGTCCTAGGGCTGAGTCTCTGATCTCTTCCTAGGCTGGCTGGTCTCATGTCTTTAAATGCCACCTAAATACTGGTCATTCCCAAATGCATATTTCCAACCCCAGATTCGCCTGAACTGCAGACTGCCCACTTGGTGTGACCGCTGGGGTGTCGTACAAGTGTTCAGACTCAGCATGCCTAACCAGAACTCTGGTTCTCCATCTCATCCCCCGACTGGCTCCTGCCCGCGTGCCTGTGACAGTAAGTGATGCTGTTTTGACCAAGTCGTTGAGGCTCTGCCATCCTGGCGCCATCCCCGACTTGTCTCACCACCTATGTCCGGTCCTCAGTGAGTCCTGTGGGCTTGTCTGGATACATCCGCCTCCCCAGCTGACGCTCCCCAAGGCACTGCCATCTGTCCTGGCCACCAGGGTCCCTCCCCACCGGCTTCTTGGTTTCCACTCTTGCCTCACAGCCAGTCTTCAACAGCCAGAGCGTAACTGGATCAAATCAGGCCTGTTCACAGATGTCCAGTGGCTTCCTACCACATTGCCGGGGAAAGCCAAAGTCCTTACCGTGGCCTGTGGCACCTTGTGCTCTGGACCCGAACTCTTACTGTCCCCCACTGCTGTGTCCCAGCTATGTGGACTTTGGAGCTTTCCCTTCAAGTGTTGGACTCTGCCACGCATGCTCCTGCCTCAGAGCCTTGGCACTGGCTGTTCCCTCCACCTGGACTGCTCATTCCCTTGGTGTGGGGTGCCTTCTGAGATCGGTCAGGGGTAGGGGTTCAAATGCTGCCTCCACCACGGCTGGTTTTGTGACCTGGGAAAGTTTTCTCATCGGTCAGAGGGAGCCAGTGGTAGGGTTGCTGTGAGTTCACACCGGAATCACCTAGTGCTTGAGGAGTGTGAGCTGCTCCTTGAGCACACATCAGGGCTGGGTCGCACGTCCCTGGCAAGGGCTCCTCCCACCGCGGAGCCTGAGGGGCAGGGGAGTGCCTCCCGTCACTTCCTGCCTCCTCACCATCCTTTAATCCCTGCCTTTTCTTTCTCTTCTGTTAAAACACAGCATTTGTTCACTGCCTTCTTCTGATCTTCTCCCTCATTAGGCGGTTAGCTCCTTGTCCGCTGCTGCTCCACCAGAGTCCTGAAGGGAGCTTGGCGCAGAGGTGAAGCTCTAACGTTTGTTGAGTGAGTGGATTAAGGCACATGTGGATTAAGGGCGCGGGCTCAGTCTCTCGGTGGAGAAGGTATAGCTCGAGTGTGCTGCAGTGGCCCCCATGCCAGCAGCTCGGTGTGGATGCCCTGGCCAGCCGGGTGCTTGGTCATGGTGGAGGCGACAGATCCCAGAGACCCAGTGGGCAGGTGGCAGGGGGGAGCCTCCCCCAGGAGGGCAGTAGCTCTTCTGACACTGTCGTGGTCCAGGCAAAGCAGGGACTGTCGGACCCCTTGACGCTTGCCCATTGAGTGTTTGCTGGACGTTGACTATTAGGTTTCATTTGCTTGGTTGGAGAGGAGGCGGGTGCGATACAGGGCCAGCAGGCAGGAGCAGGTTGTGCACGGCATTGAGTGTTTGGCCAAAGTAAAGGCCTCTGAGTGGGGGATGTGGGAGATAAAGAGGAGGTAATCTGGGGGCCAGACTCCAAAAGGCCTTGAAGGCCAGTCCAGGCACATGAGACCTCCTCCTCTGGGTGTTCCAGGAGGCATCACAAGTTTAAGAGATGTTCTCCATCACACTGAGACTTTCCCCTGAAGATTCCAAATAGCATGAAATAAGTGGCAGAGAAGAATATTAGTATTTCTGCTCACTTAAAAAATAGTTCCTGTCTCTCAATTCCAGGTAGAATTATAAAATAAGGAGTGTGGGCTTTCTCCCTTTCATGTCCGGCAGGCTAGGTTTAGTCCCTGGCCCAGTCCTGACTTTAAATGGAACAACAAATAAACAGCTTATTTCAAGAGGCCAGGTGCTGATGCAGCAGTGAGAGCTCTGCTTTGGTTGTCCTTCCTTTAGTGAATCAGCGTCGTTCACCAGGGTCCTCAGAAACCCAGAGGCTCTCCATGGGAGTACCTTGGAACCAGAGATTCTAAATACCCCTGTATTTTGTTAGACCCCCAAGAAGGCTGGACTGATGTACTTCACAGTTCATTTTGCAGAGCGTCACTTCTAGGCCTGCCTGGACAGAACGAAGCAGCCATGCTTGGGGTGCAGGGAGGGTCAGCCCTTTGGTGTTACTGACACACCTCCGCCAGAAGCCAGGCGGCTCGCTCCTGTGGAGAAACCGGAGACTGGGAGTCGGTGAGCTGGGTTCTCTGGCCGTCTGTGAGACCTTGAGGAAATGGCTTTCCCTCTCCGGACCTCAGTTTCCTCATTTTGGAATGAGAGGGTTGGATTAGTTCTGTAGTTCTTAACCTCTGGAAACTCTTTGAGATGTGGGTGAAAGCCATGGACTTCCCTTCCCAGAAAAATGAACGTACATGGTGTGACCACGTCTTCAGGAGCTTAGGAACCCCCTGAAGCCCATGATATGAAGCCTTGGACCTACAAGGCCCCGCCCCATCTGACCTTCACCAGCCTCTCTCCACTCACGATCTTCTAACTGCATGGGGCCTTTGCACGCACTGCTCCTGCCCAGAATGCTCTTGGCCCTGATGCCTGGTCAGCTTCTGCTCATCCTTTGAGTCTCACCCTTCTGTGACCTCCCAAGTTAGATGTGGTCGCCCTGCTGGACATGCTTCCCTTACTCTGGACTTTTCAGCCCTGGTCACAGTGGTGACTAAGTGCCACTCCCTAAGCTCCACGTTGGTGTTTAGTGGGTGAATGTCTGAGGCCCCTCCGGCCGTGTCATTCTGAGACTGGTCCATGAGTAGGTGCTTCCTGTGACATTACGTGAGTTGTGCCTTTGCCTCAATGACATCCTCTGGGGCTGGGCAGGAACGTCACTTCAAAGCTGGGTCTGGAGGGCCCAGAAGACCTGGCTCCCAGATTTTCTGTCTCAGTGCTCTGCTGGGCCTGACCTCCAGGCTGCTTGGTGCCATTTGTTTATGCCCTGACCAAGTTGGAACGCCCACTTGGAACATTCCCACAGTGCTGGGCGCTTCCTCATATTGTTGTATTTTCCTCTGGAGGGGAAGTGACCAACATCAGACTTCCCTCCCAGCAGATGAATTCCATGCACAAAGCTTCATGTCCACTACGGGGCCCCCACCTCTGTCTCCCTACCTCTGGGGGGTGGGGCCGAATGTGCACCTTACAGCAGCCCCTTGCCTTTCCCTCCTGAGCCATGGTTTCTGTCTTACTCCTTAAGGAGCGAGCAACCACGTGCAGGACTCCCTGGCTCAGGTTCTTCTGAATCCGGTGGTGTCCTCTGTGGAGGGGAGGGCTCTCTGTAGTGCGTTCCAGAGCTTCCGCAGCCACAGTGTCACCTCCCTGGTTTATGCCACTTCCCATGGTCAAAATATTGTTCCAATGGTACAGATACTTGTAAGTGAAGTTTTATTTTATCTGTACTCAGGGAATGAACTGTTAACCAGAATGTGGCAGCAAATCTTACTGTGATAAGGGAAAAAAATAAAAGCCCTTATGTAGGTAAATAATTTATCTTTATTGTATCTAACACAGGACTTTATAAACAATAAAATAATAGAAACAGCAACAGTAGCTATTCTTTAAGAGTATCTGCTGTGTGCCAAGCACTTTTTAAACATATTTAACCTTTAAACTGCCCTATGACATAGGAGGCATAATAGTGCACATTTTACAGAGGTAACAAATCAGGTCCAGGGAGGTAAAGTTTCCATCCCAAAGTTGCCCCGCTGGTAAGTAGCCACACAGGGATTCAAACCAGGTAGCTGTCTTCCAGCGCCCGCACCTTCCCACTGCTCTCCTAGTCTCGTCGTGAGGACACAGGCAGGAGGTTTCCTAGCCAAGGGTGAAAATTCCGGGCCTGGGTCCGGCTGTCTGAGTGTGAAGCCTTGATCCCCTCTCTGCCCCATCTGTAAAGTGGGGGAGGGGCTCGTTGGGTGAGTTTTGGGGGCTTGTGTAGTGATCCCTCAGAGAGCAACTTTGGCCACACATGGGCTAACACAGCTGATTTAAAGCCCGTAGTACAGCATTCACAGCATCCTCGAGGCATTTGTGCTAGATGCGGAAACATTATGTTGGCCATGCATTGATCAGCCAATTTCTGGTGGCATTTCGTTTTCCAGTGGTCTCATCTGTTAGAGTCCCACGTGGTCTACCTAAGATGTGGACTGAAGAGAGGAGTCACTTGCCCATCTTGGATTGTGAGCATATTGGATTGGATTCGCCCTTGGGATGACTTTAAAAGATACTTTTTCTGAGCTGGGAATTAGTGAGGAATTCTTAAGAATAGATTATTCTTTTTATATCTGCTCCCACCCCCAAATAGTTCACGTTTGTATCATTTGGGGAGGCCATGGTGCCCCAAGGAGCAGTTGACCACAGGGTCCTCATCGCAAAGCTGTTCTCTCAGGGAAATCTCTGGCTCATTAGGAATGCCCGTCAGTAAATTAGTTGCTTGGAGCTTGGGATGCGTTTTCTCACGGAAACACTGTTATGAAGGTGGCAGCCCCCAGCTAAGAAATGGCAGAGTGGGTTCCCTGTCTGTTGCCTGGTGTCCTGCGTGATATGTCCAGTGTCATGTGCATGGTTCCTGACTTCAGCAGCTTTACAGACTAATAGGAGAAATAAGAAAGAAAGGTGTGGGTGGAACTCCAAGTCAGGGGGCTTCTGCCTGGGCTGAGGGGCTGGGAAGGTGAGTGAAACTGCTCTTGCAGGAAGGAGAGTTATTTATGGATTAGAAATTCTCTCTGGTTAACCCTTTCTACGGGGCATGGGGGCAGTCAGGGTGTGTATGTCACGGGGAGAATTCTCATGTGTTCATCCATTTGTTTATTCCTTTATCTCTCTGCCCATTTGTTCAACAGAGTTATTAAGCACCTACTGGGTGTGAGTGTTCTGTTAGTTCAGGGCGGCATGATGTGTAGAACATTTGTAAATTGCTAAATGTTCGTAAGTTAAATCTTTAGGTGCAAAGCAACGTTAAGATACAGGTTCATAAGTAAAGCCTTTTGGTCTGTTGTGCTTTGCAGATGTATTGAACTTCATTTTACAGAAGAAATGAGGTGAGATTTCATACCTGGCACTGAGACTTGCCTAAGGAAAGCTGTTACAGCATTTAGTGGGAAACAGATCTCATCAGAATTTATCAAAAGGGTGGGGTGACTAGTGGTGGGGGTGAAGCTGTGAATTTAAACTGGATGTTTTACCAGCTTTAGGGTTTCGGGGGAGCTCCTGGCACAGTGGGGCTTCCAGCCTTTGCACTTTGCAGTTGTGGTCACAGTTTGATTTGAGAGCGAGCTCGGCGGCACAGTGTGGAGAGCCGGGAACTGGCAGTGGCCTTTACTCATTTGCTCTCTTTCCTGCCCCTCATTGGAGGGGGGAAATGGGCATGTGCTGTTTGCTTTCACATGTTTGGAATCTCAGGCTATGATTTTGTAAAATGATGTCTGTATTGGTAGATGAAAGTATGAAGCCCTAAGATCTTGTAGAGGTTGAGATTTGGCTCATTTTGCATGCTTTGGCAGGATTATCTCCTTCCCCCTCAGGGCGGGCAGGGGCTGGTGCCCCACGGTGGCATGGCACCTGGAAGTTGTGGCAGAGCACGTTGGACAGTTGGAGCCTAAGTGGCATTTCGTGCCTCTTAAACTCCATCTCCTCGGGCTGCTCTGGTTCTCTAATCTGCTCCCATACCGTGCCATCTGACCGCAATAGAACGAAATTCACTGGGTCTCTCTGACTAAATTGATGGAAGCCAGAAGTCTGCCATCTGAATTAAAGTAGTTTCACAGTTTAAGATTATAAAAACGTTGATGATAAATATTTACCAAGGGATTCCCAAGTGTCAGGCAGCATGGTCAGCACTTCACATTTTTATTTGCTCTTCATACAGCTGAGGAGGTGGGGCTGGAATGGTGCCCATTTCAAGGGTGAGGAAAGCAGGACCGCCATGCTCAGGTGGTAGAGCCAAGAGGCAGAGCCAGAATTTGAACCCAGGCAGTTGGGCCTCCACTCTTACCACTGTGTGCTCCAAGGAGTTCTTTTTTTTTTTTTTTTTTGGTCTTTAAATTTTTATTAATACCATCCGGAGGTAGAAAAATCTTTCATTTACACTTACACACTTAGACACACAAACATACAGATTGGAACATAATGACTACAGTTAGTGATAGATATTTCTCAAAGAACATTTACACAGACAGATAAACTGATACAAAGACTTGAGTTACTAATATCCAATTGCCTTCTTTCTTTTTAGCTTATTTGATTAAAAGTATCTCAGTTTTTAAGAATATACTTTAAAGGTGAGCAGTTTACATAACTGGGTTAAGGTTTAGATGGCCCCAGACTAACAGGGCCGATGAAGGCTTTGAACTGATAGGGACTGTGTGTGTCCAGGGGGCTGGAAATGAAATGCAAGTATAATTCTAGCACCAGTGATTTAAAGCCAGGCTGTATTTCAGAAGATACATTTTTTTCCGTTTCAGGGAGTCTAGTTTAAAAACCTCCCAATTTTTGAGGATAATGATGAACCCAATAAGTAGAATAGATTTTCACCAAAAAAATTTAGAAAACTAGTCTTCTGTTGTAGTAGTTCACGGGACTTTTGACTATTTTCCTCTTCCTTGCATTAAAATAAATTTAGCTGCATAACCTTATTATAGTGTATACTTCTCTCAAGGACCAAGCTTCTCCATTAGATAGTTTGTATTGAGGCCAGGCTTGTGTGCAGAAGATAAGACACTTCTTTTTCAGGGTCTGGGGATCAAAATTGCTCCCAGTTCTTTAGAATGCAAGCCAGAGGCATGTCTGGCTTTAAACTTGAAGTGGAAGCTCCCACCTTGCAGTGGTGAGCATTGGGTTCCATGAAATTGACGAAGTTAGAGGCACACATAGAGCGTGTAAAGGAAGTAAAGAGCATCCTTGCCTCACCCAGAGGCCAGGGCAGCCTCTGAAGTTATCCCGGACGAGCCCCCAAAGATGGTGCCGGGGTTCTTGTTCACGAAGCTGAAGAATGAGCTTCACAAACACTCAAGGTAGGAGAGCAAGGTACAGGCTTTTATTTAGAAATAAAGTGAGGGGAAAGAGCTCCTGGCTCACGCCAGGAGGGGACAAGAGAGTCCCTCCAAGGGGTTCTTTAGAGCTTTTCCAGCCTCAAACTCTAGGATCGAAATCAATGCAATCTTTCTCTCTACCTTGCCATTTTCTTCCTTTTTACCAAAAAATAATAAGATTTCATGCCTTTCTTTTCTTGCAGGACACCTATTGTTAAAAATTTAGGTGGCACAACAATTTGTTTAGAAAAATCATTTCCAAAAGAGAGTGGAAGATTAGAGCTTGAGGTCACAGACTCCTCGCTATATTTGTCCTCTGTGCTCTTTTCTTCTTTGGAAACTGAGGTTACAGCTTGCATTTTGATGTTTGTTTCTCTTGGAAACAGTACGGAGGAAATCAGTTTGTTTTCTGTGGTGGAACTCTTCTTGATGCACACTGGTCTAAGGGCAAGAACCCCAAAAAGAGGGTGTGACAGGAGGGTCTGTGTGAAAATGTTTCTCGTGGCACCCCAAGATTGATGATGCGATGCCCCGCTCCGACCCCAAGGAAAAACAGTATCGGCAGTGTTTGGAAATACCGTGTTCATTCATTTTCCGAGGCCTCTGCTGTCTGATGAGTAATTGAAGGCCAAAGGGAGGCCGAGGAAGAGATTCCTAATATAGCCGGTTACCAAGCCCCTCCGGCAGAGCGATAACAAGCCTTTTCTTCTGATTTCCTCCCTGGGAGTGCAGAGCTTGAAAAGCAGGAGTTTGCAAGACCGTTCAGAGTAGAATTCAAGTCATTCCTGTGAACATCTGCCAGGGCCGCTGCTGGGTGATAGGGGTGCTGAGAGATGAAGCCCCTTTCAGCTGGTGACTTGGTTTTCATTCGCTGTTAGCAAAGACATCTGGGCTGGAAGGGTCCCGTCGTCCTCTGGCTTTCTTTAGCATGGGCAATGCTGTTGAGAAACAGAAGCCCCTGAGACGAAGCCCTCTGTGCCCCTGGAAACAAGGTAAGGAGGTCCTGGGCTTTATCTCCAGGAAGAAGGAGGGAGGAAGCCTTCCATCGGGATAGTTTGGCTCAAAACCATACCTGAAACTGCTTGAGAAAATACCTTCCAGATTAGAAAATGCTTGCTGTTCAACATAGTTTAAAGAAAATTAACAGTTCTCCTAAGAAATTAATTCATATCTTCTGATGTCATGTCTTGGCTAAGAATTTAGTTCAGCTTGAGATTTTTGTTCAGTGCAACTTGTATCAGTTGAAATTATTCAAGTTTAAAAAATAGTCTAAATATAGGGGACCTGATGAAGGGGTAGTTTAATAACCATAATATTGCACATGTAATTGTAGATTAATGATACCAAAATAAGTTATACTAAAAAAAATAGTCTAAATAAAAACTTTCATATGCATGGGAGTTTGAATCTTTTGTGAGAGTTTGGTTAGAGAATGTTAATAGCTTTTTAACACATAGTGCCTTTTTCCAAAGAGTTCAAAGTAACTCTGTAAAAAAAACTCATAATCTTATCCAGTCTAGGTGCCCATGGTACAGGGTAGCAGCGACTGTTAGCATCCAACTCTGTGCCTCTCAGGGGCTCGTGTCAGTGCCAGCTTTGAGGAGGGGAAGCCAGTGAGACCGCGAGGCAGTGCATGGCGTGCCTGGAACTGGGGGACCGTCTGACAGCGGCCCAGGGCAGTTGGGTCTTCAGTGTGCCTGGCTGCCTTGTTTCACTGTTAGTAGCCCAGCAGATTAGCAGCTGGCAGACCTGTCAGGCAGGCCAAAACGCCAGAGATGGTGTGGCACCCTCAGGACCTCATCAGGCCTAGGCTCTTCTACCTCCGTTTGCCAAAAAAGAGGTAGCACTTGACCGGTAGCAAGATGGTTTGGTCACAAACTGAATGTATGAGTATGTGCTTATGAACAGAAAATATAGGCTGGAAGCCAGTGCTTGGAAATACTAACAGTCGTGGTCTTTTGTGGTCTGCTCACAGATTTCTTTTTTTTTTTTTTCATTAAAAAAAGTAGGTGGGGTGCTGATTTACTGTCAGGCTCCAGCCCCTCCGACTTCCCATCATGTTCTTTGCCCAGCATGTTACTTTGGAAAAGGTCCTCCTTGCTGGTCCTTGATTGGGTCCTGGTTTGAACAGAACAGCAATAAAGGACACATGGGGGACAGACAGTTCAGGGAGTTTGAATACAAACTGAGTGGCAGATGATACCTGGGGACTGTTGCTAATTTCATTATGTGTGGTAATAGCAGTGAGTCACACAGGAGAATGCCCTTTTTTGGATAATCATGCTGAAGTATTCAGGGGTAAAGGGTTATGCTGTCTGCAGTTTTACTCCAAAATGGCCCAGGTGAATGAATGAGTGCATACATACAGATAAGCAAAATAGGGTAAGTTTAACAAGCATTAGAATCCAGGTTATGGGTAAATGAGGTGTATACTTTCCTTAATGTATTTTTATTCACCTTTTGGAAATAAAAACCAGTTGCTGATTATGACATCAGAGTGCAGTGTCCTTCAGAAGACTGACACTTCACAGATGTGGGTATTTTCTGAGGTGGGCTGGATACAGCACACTCTTCAGGGCTATGTGGGCCAGTATCTCTAGTCACCAGAAAGAAAACTGGCATAAAAATCCAGTAACTCAAAAGCATCACTTTTGTAACAGGAATTTAATATATTTACTTGCTTTTGGGTCATCTGATTCCCTTAGAAAAATGTGTGAGTTAAAACTTTTTAAAACTTTGGAAGCAGCTGAGTTCACAGAAAAAAATTAAAGCTTTTGTTTTATTTTGTGTAGTTGTTTTCAATAATTTAAATGAAAGGAGTTGATAGTAGGGATTTCAGGATCTACTTTGTAAATGGGATACAAAGAAGAGCAATTCATTGCCCCTGTTAAGTCTTCGTGGGTCCTGTTGACAGGAGCACGTCCTTCCCAGTGTAGAGGTGTGTCTGTCTGTGTGGGTTAGACCTGGGACCGGCCATTTGTCTTCCTAGTCCAAAGTCCATCAAAGCCATGCCAAGGACCCATAATAACAAGGGTGTGGAGTAGCCCTTTACACGGCCTGTATCCTTGTCTTTGTCTAGAAGGTTGTTTATATTTGGAAATGGGATTTTAGAACAATATTTGGAACCAGATTTAGCAAATCCCAGGTACTACCCTGACCCTGATCTGAGTGCATTTTCCATGTTTGGCGCTCAACACAGTTGTGAAATCTCAGTGGCTGACTGGCTCCAGGCCCCAGGGCAAGCAGCACTGATCAGTGTCTGCTCTTTTAGGGGCCGGTGAATGGGAGGCTGGCCTACATCCTCGTGTGCATTCGCTGCAGGCAGCTGGGACAGCCCAGGCTGCCTCTGACCTCTGTCCAGCCTGCCCATTGTCCTGCACACAGAGGCTCCAGGGAATACAGACTCTAACCAGAGCCAGACAACTGTGATTAGGAAGGTCAAACCCAAATACATTCTGAAGGGAAATTTAAAGGAAATCATTATCTGCCCTTTAGATCGTGCACGTTTCTATTTCCAGGTCATTCATACGCCTGGGAAATTGAAAAATTGAAGACACAGAATACTAGTTCGAGAAATCCGAATCTCACCACCTCTGCCTGCTGTCCTCAAAGAGCACTTTATACCACGTAGGAAAATGTCTCTAATGATTTTGTGCAGCACAGTCACATACCAGTGAGGGAACCGGCATTATACTCTCTTCATGTTTCTCTGATAGCTGTCAGAACCCAAAACTTAGGGAGAAAACAGTACTGCTCTTTTTAGTTTCTGCAGTAATGGGAGCTCACAATGGTCAGTAAATCTGAGTCATTTGTATTGCTATAGTGAGTTCTAGCAGGCCCCATTCCAGAAAAAAATAGGATGGGAGGTCAGATAAGGCAGCGGCTTCTGGAGGGATCCTGAAGGTCTCAGCGGCTAGTCTGCCTTTGGCTTGCTGTCTGACCTTGAATAAGTAGATTTTGTGGTTCTTAATGGTCTCACTTCCTGCCTACCCGTATCTCTTATGGCCGTCTCCAAATACCTGCATCTTATTTATTTCTTACCATTGTCACCACAGGGATTCTTTATGATCTGTTTGCCCCATTCCCCGATGGTAAGCCACCTGAGGGCTGTCTGTCGGGTGTCTTCTGCTCTTCACTGTAGTGCAGGATGTGGCACCAGTGCTCCCTGGCCCCCAGCGTTACCCTGGGGGGTGCGTGGCGGAGCCTGCCCCCTGGCGGGTGCTCAGGAGCCAGTGGCCACCAGTGCTGGCTGATACGCAGTGACACATGGCGCTTGAAACTTTCATTCTCTGCCTCCTCTGCCCAAAGTCGAGACCGTGGGAATGAAAATAGGTACACCTTTCTCTATCCCACAGTAATTCTGAATTGACAGAGAGTAAGTTTATTGATGATCGTTCGCATTTCTTAAGATTGCTTCATAAAAGGTGCTTAAATCATAGGTCAGCATCTACTTGTTGATGTGTAGACCCAGACACCTGGGGAAACCTCCAGTTAGTGCTAAAGTGAGCTTCTCCTGCAATTCGCCTATAAGCCTGCCCCCTCTGAAGACTTTTTCTTCTTCCCTTTTCAGAAATAATTTGAAGGCTTGGTGGTCATTTTGGCTCTTGGGAGTACAACATGGGCAGAATTAAAAATTGCAGTGTTAATTGCAAATTGAATTGTTATCTCCTTCGGAAATCCCAGCAGCTTGGGGCCATCACAGCGTGGTAAATGGAAACCATAATGATTTGCATGGTTGTACACTATTGGGTGTGAGCGAATGAAATTAGCACCCTCAGTGGAAGAGCTGACTCTCAAAAGTGTCTTTCCCAGAGCTGACTGGGTGGGGGGCGGTGAGGGGGGCAGGTTGCAGTGCTGGGAAGGAGGTTGGCTGGCTGCAGTGGGGGTGGGGAGGCAATGATTTGCATTAATTTCACATGCTCCCGGGCTCCTCTGCTGTAGGGGCAAATTTAGAATTGTTTGGATTCCAGTCACTGATGGTGTTTAGACTTGCCTTTACAAGCTAGGTAGTGAAGCAGCGTCTGGAGCTGCTGTATGCCCGTGTGCCAGGTAATTAATGTTGGTAGCTTTTCTGGCCAAACTCAAAGCCTGCCCACCTCCCATCATCCATTTTCTGGTCTGTATCCCACTGCTTGGGGCTGCAATGGTGTCAGCCTCCAAGGGAGTACGCCGGAGTGTGCAAGGGCCAGGAGCTGCGCCCAGACCACCAGCTCAGTGCCTTGGAGCTGAGTAAGGCGAGCCCCATGACCCCACATTTCCAAGCCCATTTCCTGGTCTTTAATGCAATTAATAATGCCTGCCTCAAAGGACTATTGTGAGAATTAAATGAGATAATTCATGTAAAGGGATCTAGCTTTTAACATATACTAAGAACTTAATAATAGTAATGCTTGTTTTCATACATTTGCACAATAGAAGGAACCCTGGATTTACCAGGTCCATGGACATGGAACATGTGCCTGGCTCTGTTCCCATCCCACCTAGGGTGTGAGTTGGCTAGCTCTGCCTGTTTCCTTCTCTTAGTTGAAGGGATCACATGCCAGATGATTTCAGAGGTGCCTTTGAGGGCTGTGAGCCGCCCACCCTGGCCACTGCCCCTCATCTGCAGGCTTCCCCAGTGTTCGGTATCTATCTGGAGGAGCATCGGTTCTGTGGAGCACCGTGGTCACAGGAGGGATTTGATGGTGCTGAATTGCTTTGAAAATGGTTATTTCGGGACCAGACATAATTGAGCTATTTCTAGTTAACTAGAATATTACACTAACCAGGACAGTCCATGTTTCTGTTCTGAGTACTGTAGCATTGGAATGTGGTCAGGCGCGTGGACTCTGGAGCCTGGATGCCAGAGTGGATTCCTTGCTCCCCCACTTTCTAGTTGCTGACCTCGGGGGGATTACTTCTGGGCCTCAGTTACCTCATCTGTAAATAGAACCCACCTCATGGGGCGGGGTATGAGGATCAAGGGGTTTATATTTGTGAAGTGCTCAGGACAGTGCTTGGCACATAGCAAGTGTCCAGTAAGTGCTTGTTACTGTTTTTAGGTTAAATACAGAGAAATTGCCTTTTATTTTAGTTGAAAAGGTGGTACATTGTTAAAGACAAGTTTGGGAAAAATGGACAAAATGCAAAGAAAATGCATGTTGGGTGTCAAAAGGGCCTAAAACAGTACTATTCTTTTCAGAGCTGCTGCCCATACATGAGTCTTTTTCATGTAGTTGTAATCATG
Organism: Smutsia gigantea; assembly: GCA_032199065.1. Classification (NCBI taxonomy): domain Eukaryota; kingdom Metazoa; phylum Chordata; class Mammalia; order Pholidota; family Manidae; genus Smutsia; species Smutsia gigantea. The sequence goes on from JAVSCE010015429.1 coordinate 25,184, forward strand.
TACAAATTACTTTGTTTTCCTTTGATTTCATGCTTCTGTGCGGTCTTCATAGCTACTATGACTATGACTTCCCTTTTCGTTGTCGCGGGTAAAGCAGCAGTGAGTAGCGTCATTCGCACCTGTGTGTGATTCTGCTGGATGATTTCCTTGGACTGAGCTCCCAGCATAAAGTTCCCAAGCCCAGGAACATAGGAAAGGTTTTAAGACTCTGAGGGATGTATTGGTTAACATTTTCATGAGTAATGTATCAATTTATCAGTTAGCCACAAGCACATCAGTGCTGTGTATTATCGTTCTGAAATTTTTTCTCAGGTCAAACTTAATGGACCAATGCCCTAGTGATGAGTTACCTAATGGCATGGGGCTCAGAGAAGGGACTGGGAATTTGAGAAACCTTTACCAGTGCTAAGAATCTGTTTTCTCCAAAAAATTATGTTGTCTCATGGTCCTTTGCATTGAATTTGGCTCAGTCTCATCTAGTGCTAACTTTCCCAGAACAGAGGCATGAAACTCTATTTAAGGATACCCATTTACCATCACAACTTTGTGTCTTCTGCCTCCCAGGGAGCAACAGTTATTAAATACTTTAATTTCCTCATATGAAAGGGACAGAGTGAGCCCAGAAGTGTTATTAACATTGTTAGCATAATGATGGCTGTTAGGCAGTGTGACTAATGACCCAACTGTTCCTCCTCACCGCTTCTGTTGAGGGCTGACTTGTTCCCATTTTCCCCTGTACGCAGCTGGGCACGACTCACTTGCTATTAAAATAGGTATGCTGCTATTAAACATCTTGCTGCGAGGGTGGTTTTAATCAACAAGTGCAAGCAGCAGGGTTTAGAGTAAATGCACTGGGACGAAGACAATGTCTAAGTCTGTACATTCGTGAGGTTCTAAGCCATGTTGGGATGGGACCATTTATAGACAGGCACAAGGACAGCAGAAAAAGGTTTTAAAGCAAAGGTTATTTACCATGCTTAAGGAATCACTGGTGTCTTCAGCTAGAAAGCAATGGTAAAAATCTTCTAAAATGATTCCCTCATTTTAACTAATGAAGAAATTGAGGCTTAGAGAAGTAACTTCTCTCAAGTCCTGCAGCTAGCTTGTGGCTTAGTGTCTCCTGTTTTATAATGGTGATGTAACAATGAGATAATAAGGCATGTAATAACAATACAAAACAATACCATGTTGTATATTTTATTATATATTTATGTATTTGAATGTCATAGAATATATGCCCATGAGGGTACACACATGTCAGTCAAAATATCTAGCCGAACACTAAGACTTGTGCATTTTAGTGTGTGCCTCGATGTGAAAAAATTTTTTAATTATGTTCAATACATGGCATACACAATACATTGTATATTGTACCTACTGTATATACAACATATAACATGATACAGTGATATATGTAATAATGACAATAATAATATATTGGGGTATTATGTTACAGTAATGCTGATCTCCTGTATGCCGGGCAAGGCACCCAAAGCTGTGTACATTAGGGGTGTTTTGTGAGTCAGCTTTGTGTTATGTGGAAGATCAGATATAGGAAATGGAAACCCTAAATGTGCAGAAGTTTTTCTCATGAGAAGTTTGGGGTGGAGTTTTGGGTGGGTAAGAAAAGGGAAGGAAACTTCACTTCGTCACCAGATATTTCCAGGTTTAGAACAATGTCTGCCCCTAGCCATTGGCTTCAGATATGTTCTACCCTGGGAACATGTGTAAAATGCATTTCCGTGTTTGGCTATTTCTTTTCCAGCTCTATAGAGGATGTCGCCATTATTTAAGATAATAGTAATGGCCAGCAGCCACATATATCCACTTACATTTGAGTGATAGCTTATAGGGCACTTGATTTTAGAAGAAACTTCATGCTGAAATACCCAGATGACTGTTTCTGGGCAGCTTGTGGGCCACAGCTGAGGGGATTCATCGATTCATCTGTGTTTGAGGAAGAAGACTATGAGGCCAGTGTGACTGGTACACAGTAGACTTGGGGGAGGGATCAGAATTGAGGTCAGTGAGGAGCAAATCACATAGGACCTTGTAGGTGATTGTGAGGAGTTTGAAGGCTCTTGAAGGGAGAGCCAGTAGGATTTGCTGCAGGGTTGAGTATGGGGTGTAAGAGACAAAGGAGTCAAGAATGGCTCTGGTGTCTGGGCCTGTGCATTCTGTCTGCTGTAAATGGAAGCACGCCACTGGAGCAGGTTGGGGTGGGGCAACAGGAGTTGTGTTTGGTACAGGCTGAGTCTGATGCCATGAGAGATCTAATGGGAGATGGCCACCAGGCAGGTGGGTATAAGGACCCTGGGGTTTAGAGCAGTCTAGGCTTTGGTCTGACATGAAGATGGTGTTAAAGCCGAGACAGGACGAGATTACCCAGGAAGTGAGTTAGAGAGGAGACAGGGCCAAGGACTGAGTCCCGGGCACTCCAGCATTAGGAGGTGGAGGTGCTGCAGCGGACCCACCAGGTGGGTAGGAGAGGACACAGGACACTGTAGTCCTAGGAGCCGCGTGCAGAGAGCGCGGTGGGGGCTGGAGCCGTGGTGACAGTGCATGTTGATATGAGTCAAATCACGTGAGACTTGATGGTTGGATTTAAGAACATGGCTGTCACTGGGGACCTTGACCAGAAGTTTCAGTGCACTGTTGGGGTGAAAAGGTTTACTAGAGAAAGGGGAGGGAGGAATTAGCCACATGGCTGAGGATAGTTCTTTAGGGAATTTGGCAGCAAGGGGGAGCAAAGGCGATGTGGTCGTTGTTTAAAGGGAAAGCTTTTTAAAGAGAAGAAATAAGGGCGTGATTGAATGTTGGTAGGCCTGGTTCAGTAGAGAAGGAAAGCTTGATGACTGGACAGGAGAGAAGCAGGCATTCTCACAGCCACATTCATTGAGGACTACGCTAGCAGTCAGGCAATGCTGACGTGTCACCCCAGTGTTTAGTTACCAACAACTTGTTATTAGTCAGTGCTTCTGCAGGTGGAAGTTTAGGCCTGGCCCCTGGTGTTGGCTGGGGGCCCTCATGTATCTGTGTCAGCTGCTGCGAGGGTGGGTTCAGCTCTCTCCCTCCAGCAGCTAACCTGGGGTCACTCACCTGGCAGCTGGCAGGTTTCCCAGAGAGCAAGGCATGCAAAGCGTCCTGAGGCCCAGGTCAGAACTGGCACCATGTCACCTCCACCTCATTTCATTGGTGAGCACCAGCCCCGGGCCAGCCCAGATTCAAGAAGGGAGACTCCACCTCTTGATGGGAGGTGCCTAAAGTCACCTTGCAAAGAGGTGTGGATACCAGGAGGGGAATTCTTTGGCCATTTCCGGAAACAGTCTGCCACAGCTGTCTGTGACCTGAGCATGTTGCATTCGATCCTCATTAGATCTTTGTGTGGCAGGTTGTATTATCTTCATTTCACAGATGGGAATGGGTTCAGGGAGGGTGTGGTAGCTTGCTCAAGGTCACACAGCTGGTAAGTGGCAGGGTTGGGGCCCGAACCTTGGTCTTTCTGATGTTCAAGTCCCTTTCTTCTCTGTTCTCCTTCCTGCCAGTGTTGGCTTCCAAAAACAGAACTAGTGTCACCTCTCCTTTCTTATAGGCAAGGGAATAATATTTTGTAGGTCATTGTTATCATTAGAGTGGACCCAGGAAGGTGATTATCTTGTTGTGGTTCGCATGCTCACCATGTGGGGATTGGACAACTGTATTTAGTAGAATCACATTGTGGTCACAGTGGTGTGTGTAATTAGGGTCCATGTCTCCACTCTCAGCTAGACCCTCAGTGCCCTTTGACAGTCTTTCCGCTTATACTTAGCTGACTTTCCTGTTCCTGGCTGCAGCCTGCCCAAGTCATCTGTCTGAAAGGCCCTCTTCAAACCCCCTTGGCCTGCAGGTGTTCTGACTTTCTGTGTCTGCCTTTATCCCTGCCTCTCTCTTGTCCCTGATCTGGGGACAGCCTGCCCCTAGTCCAGGGTTAGCCCCTCTGCTTAGGTCCTCCACCCTCCAGAATGTGTCGTAATCAACATCTGTCTCCTCAGCCAGCTGGACATGAAGTTTTCCAAGAGCAGAGTCCAAAAAGCAGAAATTAGCAGCATCAGGGAATTTTGGCTCTGTTGCGGGTCGTATAGCCTTGGGCAGCTCATGTTCCCTCAGTTCATGACTCCGAGAAGAGTGGACAAGTTGAGCCATCTCAGAGACCACTCAGGGAGAGGGAGGGCCGCTTGGGTCCACACAGAAACCCTTGGCCAGAACACAGCCCTGTGTGCAGGGGCTGCCTGTGTGTCCTGGGTCCTGACCTCTGTGTGTATCAGCAGCCCTTCAGTGTTCTCCAAGAGCCGCAGCATTCTCTCCACCCTTGCGTCTTTTCAGCGTCAGAACTTCAGGGACTCCTAGGCTAGAGCAGCTGCCTTCCACTTAGCTCCTTAGGAAGGCGGCTGGAGAGAAGGGGGTCTGGGTGCTGATCCCACAGTCTCAGAGAAGGTGATGTTTGCTTGGGAAGGAAGGGCCACCATGAAAATACTTTTCTAAGGCTCTCTTTGGGTAGTGGGAGCAGATAAGTGAGTAACTAGGTTAAATTGAGCATGTCATGTTTCTGTAACCTTACTCAGACGAGTCCGGGAGCTTTGCCCTTCTTGAAGTCCCTGAGTTGCCAAGCAAGGGCTTCTGTTTTTCTGCTGAGCTTTCAGCAAGCGGATGCTCAGGCATGAGATTCGGGAGGCAAGGTTGGTCTTTGTTCTTACATACTTCGCTGTAAGAGTAAATAGTCTTGCTATTTATCTATCACGTAACCTTGGGGAAATTAATTTGTGTCAGCCTCAATTTGAGGAAGCCTCATAGGAGGAAGGCAACTAAGAACACCGACTTCGTGGACTGGGGAGTGTGACTGTTAAGCAAGGAGTCAGCACTTGATTTCAGTTGTGATTGTGATCATTCTATAGAGTTCACATTTTGTCTTGTACTGTAAATCATGTTTAAGCTTTGCCATACTTTCATATTACTTTATACTTTGAAGATGTGTCCTTGTGTACTTCTCACTCAGTCACTCATTCTCTGAGTTGGTATTTGTCCGCACCCACATATGGGCGAGGTACTGTTGCTTGTTTCCTTTCTGCTCAGATTGTGATGAGCTGTTCATTCCTTAGTGGTTCATGTAATATTCAGAGCTCCAGTTTGCTGAGCACCTACTTCAGTGGAGCTTTTTACCTGGAGGTTGGTTCTGAAATCAGAGCACTAGGGGAAAAAAAAACCCTTGGAAACCTCTTACATCATCTGTAATAAACAGTCTACATCAGGGGATCACCAACCTTTCTGCAGGAAGCCATATACTAACTTTTGGCTTTGCAGGGCACAGATGGTCCTAGTCACATGTTAATTTTCTTTTTAAAAACCCTTGAAAATGTAAAAACCATTCAGCTCTGGGCTATTCAAAAACAGCCTTGGTCTATATGAACAATCTGTGGTAGGCAGCCTCCAAGACAACCCAGTGCCCTCTGCCTGCTGGGATTCATGAGCCTGGGTACAGTCCTCCCAGCTTGTAGCAGGGTTGGTTGTGTGACCAGTAGCGGAATGCAGCAGAAGTGACAGAAGGCATGTTGCTTCCGGCTGGGGATGGCGGTGGGGGGCTGCCTCCCCGCCTCTCCTGGATCCTCTGCTCTGGGGCAGACCTGCCGCCATGGCATGAGGAGAGGCCTGTGAGATGAGGACCTCGGGCCTTCCGCTAACAGGTGACACAGCTCTCGCAGAGACCTGACCTGTAGCAGCTTCATCAGAGGCCCCGAGCCAGAAGCACCTAGCTCATCTAAATCATCCTGTTTTTAGGTCATTATAAAATCCTCAGCAGTGAAGGGGAAACAGTGAGGAAATTCCCAAGATGCCTGCTCGCCTGCGGAGTTAATCAATCCCTTTTTAGTATTAAGAGTCTATCCCAATTACGCAGGCCAGCCAGTCTGTGGCTAGGATGGCTGAGTTCCTTGAGAGTTCGGTGCAGCCCTCCTGGATGGGCCGGACATGGAAGGACACCACTCGATCCCCACAACAGCTCACTCGGGACTTGCTCCCAGCCCTTCCGGGCTTCCCCCATACTGATACGATGCTCCACTCTGATGCAGTGATGCGCTTGCAATTTGTGGAGAGCTTTTGCTTCTACACTAAATAGGCCCAGATGGCTTTGCTCTTTTTCAGCTTTGCCCCAAGGACCTTCTGTACTTAATGGCTCATCTAGGGCCAGCTGGCCATTGACCTATGTCGTGTGGCCTGCCTTGGAAAAACAGGCTGGACCAATTGGTTGTGGCTCAGGAATTTGAACCAGGAGTCAGAGAGGCAGTCTTATCACTGGTGGGCATTTGAACTGGTATCTTATTCAAGGTAGGCAGCCGTGGTGTGCTCCCAAATTAGGAGGGAGTAGAACTCAGAAGCAGCATGTTCATGCATTTATTAACCAGGCATTGTTTAGTCAACTCATTGATAGATCTCTGTGCTTATGGACTTTACATTTCTAGTCAGGGAAAATAGGCTGCTGCTGGTAACCACAGTATGTTAGTGAGTTATAAAGAACATGAGAAGGTGGTGAGTGCAGGGAAGCAGAATAGGGGCATTAGGGGTTTCGGGTGGTAGGAGTTAGATCGCTGAGTTAACGGGTGGGCTCTTTGGGAAGGGGGGATCTGCTTCCAGTCTTGCAGGCAGTGAGGGAGTTGGCCAAGCAGATATCTGAGGGATAAGCATTCTAGGCAGGGAGATCAGTAGATGTGTTCAAGGAATAGTCCGAGGGCTGGTATGACAGGATCAGAGAGAGCAAGGTCCCATCAGGCCTTGAGGACCATTGTAAGGACTCTGACTTCTGTCATGAGGGAAAGGGGCAGTTGGGTGAAATGATCTAGGTTTATTAGGGTTGCTCTGCTGCGGATGTGGGGGTAGGGAGTTCAGGGCAGAGGTGGGGAGCCCTGCGGGAACCTGGTGTGGCAATGCAGGCGGCACAGGGCAGATGGTGGAAAGGGGTAGGATATGAACATATTTTGAAGATTAGAGCCAACAGGATTTCCTAACTGCTTAGATGAGGGTTGTAAGAGACAAACACGAGTCCAAGATGGCTCCAAGGTTTTTGGCCTGAGCAGCTAGCAATAAGGATGGAGTTGCTATAAACTGAGATGGGGAAGGCTGTGGGGAAAGATCCAGAGTCCAATTAGAAGTGCTTTTTAGATATCCAACTGGAAATACTGTGTGGACAATTAGATATGTATGGTTGGAAAGGAGAAAGATCTGAACAAGAGGTATGAATTTGGGATCTTGGCGTAAAGACTGTATTTAAAGCCATGAGAGTGAATGAGCTCCCTGAGAGCGAGCCACAGGGGAAGATGGGGCTGGGCGCAGGGGTGCGGCAGGGCCCGGAGAGGCGGAAGGTGCTGGCTCCCAGGCCGCCCACATCTCCGTTTGCGTTCTGATGATGGGGTGGGTAGCACTCCTTGCAGTCTGTTTACCTTAAACCTTCCATTTTACGTGAGCATGGTTCATTGGGTTTCTATTCCTTGCTACAAAAAGAGCCTTGACTAAAATGGTATCATCCCCCTTGTCAGGTAGGAAACAAATTCAGGGGTTCAGCTAGCTCAAGGTCATACAGCTGGCCTGGGTGGAATGGGTGCCCACATCCCTGTGGCTCCACAGTGTGCAGAGTGTTTGGGGCCCCGCTGTCGTTCCTGCGTGGGGGGCACCTGCCGTGCCACCTGCTGTGTGGGTGGTATGGAGCGTCCTTCCTTTGAATGGTCTGAAGCGTCGCCTGCAGGTGAGGAGGTGGGGTGAGGTGCCAGGCAGACTGTCATTGGCTTGAGTTTTAAATCTCAGGGGTCCTAATGCAATGAAAGGAATTGAAGTTAAGCCACGTGTCAGACACTATTAGGCACAGATCTTTTCAGACTTCATCTGAGCCACAGAACCCAGAACTGACTATTTTCTCAGGTCTTCCAGGGATGGTACATAACAGTGTCATTCTAGGTGCATAGGAGAGAAGTATATTCATTACATCCAGTAGATGCCTTAGGCTCTTGGGCTTCGTTTTTTTCCTGTAACCCCTCTTAGCTGAGAAAGGTAGAAACTAAGATAGGTCCCAGCTAGATACCTAATTAGACTGATAAATATTGCAAGATCAGAGCTGAGGTTCTAAGGGTTAAGTGAGGATGCTCTGGGTAAAGTGAGGTGGGCCTGTGGGGGACGCTGTCTAGGTGAGAAAGAGCGTGCAAGTATGTAGGGGTGGCGAGAGGGGCATCAGTGGGAGATGGTAGGGTCCCATCTCCTTATAGCCTTGAGTTTCAGAGCATTGACAAGCTGAAAAGCCATTCCGTGTCTTAAGTGGTGCTTGTGCATTTGTGGAAGAGCCTGATTGAAAGATCAGATCTGTGCTTTGAAAAGATGACCCTGACATCAGTGGGAGGGCACGCTGGAGAAGGCGAGAACGGGCTCACCCCAGGAGGTTACGGCATCTTGGGTAAGGGTAGTGGCAGTGGGACAGACTCAGACTGGATATTTGGAAGGTAGAGTGGACAGGGTTTGGTAATGGATGGAACCTGGGGGATAACGGTGTAAAACGGGTCAAGCATGACAGCCAGGTTTCTGGTTGCATTAACAGGTGGTCACCATCCACTGGGATCAGGAGGAAACCCACAGTTTATTTGGTTTCTATACACACAGTGAACTGTGGTTCTTTTATTTTTATTAACAACAGGATTCAAAACTGTTAGTTGCAGGTGTTCCCAAACTCAGAGTAATCAACTGTGTTCTCCCTGAAGTTTTAAACTTGTGGGATCTGGGGACTTTGAGTGCCTTGGAGGGCCAGGGCTCCACGACCATCTTGAGAGGTCCTCCTGCCACCTGGTGTGACATCTCCAGCGCACCTCCTCTAGGTAGCCACTCCTGGGGGAGTCACTGTGCATGTCCTGACCTTCAAAAGGAGTAAGAGATCGGGCTCATTTTTATTTCTTTTCATGGGCAATTGGGCTCCTAACAACATCTCATTTTCCATTAGGAGGTCCCAGGAAGCCTCCATCCATGAGTGACTCACATAATTTATCACAAAAACTACCATGTCACGTGTGTTACTGTGGGTAGCTGACCCTTCCACAAGTAGTCAGCAGGGCCCATGGTGATGGAGTAACAAGACTGACAAGCTAATGTCAAGGAAACTATAATTTTATTTAAGGCATGAGGGTGGAGAATCCTGGGATGGATGGCATGGGGGAAGAAAAGACAGGATCTCCTTTTAGGCACCAAGTATTTGCCACCTGCATTTAATTAAACTTGTCATCCTCGGCACCAGCCCAGGAGCTGGGAAGCTCTGAGTTCTAAAAAGGACCACAGGAGGCTGGTTGTAGAGATGGGCCGATATCTTTCCTTGTGTCTGCCTTGCTGCTTCCAATCAGGAACAAGCCAAGGACCACCTTAACTCTTGAGGCACTTTTAAAAATGAAACCTGAAGGAGAGGTGCTCAACTGAGAACAGGCTTGTGGAGAGGGGTGAATAGAATTCCCTCTGCAAATTACTTAATTGGCCACTAAAAAATTACTGATTATTGACTGGATCCATCCTCTGGGCTTACCTTCTCAAGTTTTCCAGTATTGTTGAGAGGCTATCAGCTAGCAATTTCATTAACATGTTAGAAAAGCAATTCAACTGTGTAAATGTGAAGATCCAGGTGGCCTTATTCAACAATTCAGGAATTGGGCAGTATCTCCTCTAACAAGTAGAAGGGAGCTCTAAGGAGCTGTACATAATAGAAGACTTTTTTAGGCAGAAATAGGGTGGGGCAAGGAAGTTATTAGTAAAAGAAAGAATTGTTTCAGGCAAGGTCACCTTCCTTTGGGGGGAGGATGAGGGCTGTCCTGCATATTGCCTCACTAGTGCTGGGCCGGAAATTCCAGACTAGCTAAAGGTCACATTCCAACAATGAAGTTGTGGTTTACCATCATGCAAGCAAGTGACTCCATTTTGGGCCTGTTGTTTCTTTTACGTTTTTTTTTAAACAAACATAACTGATACTCTTGGTAATTTTTTTATTTTTGTATAATTTTGAGCCTCAACAGTTGAAACATTCAGCTTACTGTTTATCTTCCTTTTCACCAGAACCCCATTTATTGTTTAAATAATTATAATACGACTGTAATTACATTTAAGTGCTGTGAATGAAAAGTACCTGGAGCTGAGAAAGCTTGTAATGGGACCTAATCTTTCACTTCATTCAACAAATATTAATAAGGATTCTGCATGTCTAGCACTGTACTGGGCACTGGGGATACAGCAGTGAGCTGAACGGACAATGGGGCCCCTCACTGCCTGAACCTGCCGTTCAGTGGGGTGAGTTCTGTGCATGCTGTCTGACCTGGTTACCTAATTACCTAGTCTAGGAGGTCAAGGAAGGTCTTTTAGAAAAAATCAATTATTTAAGCAGAAGGAGCTGAGCATATTCTGGATGGTCTGGGTGGCAACTTTTCATTGATTTCAGGGCCGATTGGACATCTCTTTGTGTCAGTGCCCAGTCATATAGTGGAGTCGTATTGTATACAGGCAGGGGAGTTTGAGTAAAAGTACAGAAGTCAACAATTGCATAGAGTCAACATTACCCTTAGGGAACAACCAAGCCAGTTATCCTGTCAGCATTGAACAGAGTGCTGTTGATTTAGAGCAGCAGTTGGCAAACTACCATCCATGGGCCAAAATCCAGAGCTCCCTGTTTTTGTAAATAAAGTTTTATTGGAATACAGCCATGCCCATTCATTTACATGATCATCTCTGCTACTTCCCTACTAAAATGACAGAGTTGAGTAGTTTAAAAGCCTGTATGCCCCACAAAGCCGAAAATACTTCCTTACACTTGAAAGAACAGGTTTGCTGACCCCTCCTTTAGTGCAAATTAGGAATTAGTTTTGTATTTAGGCACTGTGTTGTCAAGAGAAATGGCTATCTTTATTTTTTATTTATTTTTTAAAGATTTTTTTAAATTAAGGTATTATTGATATACACTCTTATGAAGGTTTCACATGAAAAAACAATGTGGTTACTACATTTACCCGTATTATCAAGTCCCCACTCATACCCCAATGCAGTCACTGTCCATCAGTGTAGTAAGATGCTACAGATTTCACTATTTGCCTTCTCTGTGCTACACTGTTTTCCCCGTGATCCCCCACACCATGTGTACTAAACATAATACCCCTCAATCCCCTTCTCCTTCCCTCCCCACCCGCCCTCCCACACCCCTCCCCTTTGGTAACCACTAGTCCCTTCTTGGAGTCTGTGAGTCTGCTGCTATTTTGTTCCTTCAGTTTTGCTTCGTTGTTATACTCCACAAATGAGGGAAATCATTTGGCACTTATCTTTCTCCACCTGGCTTATTTCACTGAGCATAATATCCTCCAGCTCCATCCATGTTGTTGCAAATGGTAGGATTTGTTTCTTTCTTACGGCTGAGTAGTATTCCATTGTGTACATTTACCACATCTTCTTTATCCATTCATCTACTGATGGACACTCAGGTTGCTTCCATTTCTTGGCTATTGTAAAAATTGCTGCGATAAACATAGGGGTGCATATGTCTTTTTGCATCTGAGAAGTTGTATTCTTTGGGTAAATTCCAAGGAGTGGGATTTCAGGGTCAAATGGTATTTCTATTTTTAGTTTTTTGAGGAACCTCCATACTGCTTTCCACAATGGTTGAACTAGCTTACATTCCCACCAGCAGTGTAGGAGGGTTCCCCTTTCTCCACATCCTCGCCAGCATTTGTTGTTCTTAGTCTTTTGGATGCTGGCCATCCTTACTGGTGTGAAGTGATATCTCATTGTGGTTTTAATCTGCATTGTGGTTTTAATTTGATTAGTGATGTGGAGCATCTTTTCATGTGTCTGTTGTCCATCTGAATTTCTTTGGAGAATTGGGTATCTTTAAACACCAGAATCCTGTGAGGTGAGGCACAGCCATTTCATCTCCTACACAGTGTAACCTGGGGCCATGTGCTCATGAGCTGAACAGAGTGATTTGCTTAAAATATTTGCCCTCCCTTTCCATTCCCCTCTCCTGCTTCTGTCTCCCTGTTTTTTTTCAAGTGCATGTAATGGAATTCATCCGAGGTTAATGGAGTCCGTCACTATACTTACTCTGTGCTTCAGTTGAGGGCTGATGAGAAAAGAACTGGGAGACTTAACATGCAGACGATGCATTTCTACTACCTGAAAGCCAAACTGGTGTCATGGTGTCTTCAGTAGAGAAAAGTGGTAAGAACAGGCCTCATTTTGACACACAGTTAAGCGTCTTGAACCCAGGACACTATCCTACCCCTCTCCACACCGTGTTCATGTTGTATTTGGTGTGAATCTCAGTGTTTGGGAGGTTTTGGATTTATCTGCATTGAATTATAAATACGATTTCTGAGTTGCACAGAAGCTATAACCATATGGCAGACAGATTTGAGGTGGCCCAGGTGTTTACACCTTTGTCTAATCCTTGAGTGTGGACGGACCTGTGGCTCCCTTTCAGCTAATAGACTGTGGCAAAGGTGCCACCCCCCGATGGTGTTTGTTGCATGAGACCCTCCTGCCCACAGACGCCCTGGAGACATTGCCCCCTTGCTAGCTTTGGAGAAGAGGCTCTGGGGGCAAGGAGAGGACCCTTAAGCTTACAGCTGCAGGGAAATTAATTCTGCCAGCTGCAGGAGGGAGCGTGGACACAGACCCACCACTGGTCAGGCCTCAGGGGGAGCCCACTGCCCTGCCGACACCTTGATTTCAGCCTTGCAAAGGACCCATCTAAGTGGGGGTAATGGGACCCTGACCCCAGAGACTGTGAAATAATAAATGTGTGTGTTTTGTGTTACACATGCCTAAGGAGTTTACAGCAGTTTTTATTGGATCCTATTTAACATTATAAAAACTGAGGCTAACCCTGGGAATTTGCAGTAGGATTTTTTGCCTCTTGAAAGAGGTCCTTAAATTATTGGGTCACTTGACAAAATTGGAATATGAATGGTAGCGTAGATAAAAGTATCAATGTTAAATTTAATGGAGTTGACCACTGCATTGCAGTGATGGAAAAGAACATGCCATTTCTTGAGAAATACTCGCTGAGGTACTTAAGGGGACACATCATGATGTGTGAAGCTCACTGAAGTGGTTCAGGAAAAATAATTTCTATCATATATACAAATAAGTGTGTGTGTATATAGTATTTCTCTCCCATCCTGCTTTTTAAGTGTTAAAAGCTGAGAGGTTTAGAAAGTCTTCCCTCTTAAGGAAGAGCATTTTTACCTCTTGCTTTCGCATTTCCTGCATATACATCCTGCAGCAAACTGGACTGCCACGAATGTCACTTGGTGTTTGTCACGTGGCATGAGCCAAAGAGGCCGGCAGATGTAGGACCCCTATCTGACATGGTTACTTGTGTAAAAAAGCTTGATTCTCAGATAAATTGGTATTTTCTCATTTCCTCCTCACAACCACCCTTTGTAGTGGGTGCTGTTGTTTGTCTCCATTTTGCTAATGAGGAGGTTGTCAATTTTCCAAGCTTCTAGAGCTGGTTAGTGGTGGAGCCGCTGACTGCCAGCAGTCGACCCCGGCCCTGTCCCCACCTGGTTCCCACAGACCTGCACCCAGGGGTGCTGTTCCCGCCTGGTTCCCTTCTAAACTGGCCCCCCGGAAGAGGTCAAACCATGACCGTGACACCGCAGCCACATGCGGTCCCCTCCAGTGGGGCGTCTGACGGCGGCCAGGGAGGCAGAGCCAGAAGTGGTTCCTGCAGACGCTAGTAAGAGGTGCCCTGCTAACGGCGTTCCGTGCCCACAGCGGAAGAGATGGGCCCCCCACGCCAGCTAGGCCACCTAGAGTACATTCACATGGACACGTAGACGGTGGGGCCTCTACAGACGTTTGTAATCCTCTTCACACAGCTGCCCACACGCCCCCTTCTTGTCACTGAGCTCGCAACTTTGGCCTGACTTCTTCACTCGAGCTTTAAAGGGGTCCTTTCTTCTAGCACTTGGAGGCCTTGGTTTTTTTCACACTGTTCTGCCTCTGCTACCTCTTCAGGTTGAAGAATTCCTGACCTTTTGATTTGTCTTGCACCTGCTGGCCTATTTTTGTCTAGCTACTGGCCTTCTACACCTTATCCAGTTTTACTCATAAAAACCTGGGAAAATGGTAAAACCACACCTCCAGTCTCCCTGTGTGATCTTGGCTGCCTGTTTGAATGTTGGGCTCTTTGAAGAGAGATTCTCAGAGGAGGAAGTGAGCGGCCTAGCCCTCTCCCCCTGCCCCTGCCCTCCCCACTCTGAGAGCTGGCCTCCAGGTGTGCTGTTTGATTGGGTTTCCTTTTGCACCCGAAGGTCCTGCTGTGACCGGGAGTGCTGGCTGTCCCCGTGGGCGCAGACTGCAGCAGGCCTTCGTCACCAGCACTTTAACCACAGAGTTTAGGCCCAGAACTCAGTGTTGATGTGACTGACATGTCACTTCTGCTAAGAATAGGTGGGGAAAAACATACCATTAAGTTCTCTATGGGTTATTTCTGTATTAAGTCGGAGCTCCTGAAAACAACACATCAGGCTGTATTAATAGTTGAGATCCCCTAAAAAATGTCTCCACTGATATAAAGTTATTAAGCTGTGGGTTTTTTCAGTAGCACATATTAAGTGGTTATTTGAAGAACGTGGTAGATCATAGAGAACCCAGAATCAAGGCCCAGTTCACAGTTACTTTACATCCTCCTTGAAATTCCTCTGAAAATGTTATACAGGAGCTTTCCCTCTTCTGTTGAGTTCATACATCTTCTTTAGATGGTCAAAATTAACCCATCTGCTTTACCTTTTTTGTCTTTGCAACTGTAAACTTAGAACCAAATGACCGTGGTTCAGCCACAGTAAATCTTGTGTTCCAAGCTTCTGATTCTGTTCTCTCTCAAGCTGTCTTGTTATGTGTTTAGTGTTGCCTAAATAAATACTACCGTTAGGGGAAGAACTGCTTTGTAACTTCGCACATTGGCTCTGTGGTTTGCTTTGACCGAGCTTCTGAGTAGAAGCAGCTGTGTTACATCATTAGGTGCGTGTTTTAAGTACTGCAGGCAAGAGCATGTAGACCTGTGCTCTGGGTGAGGACTCGAATTTCTGCTTCTACTCAAAGGGGTCAAATCCCGTGATGTAATTTTGATCGAGGGGGATTTCGGTCCGACCTGGAGTGAATCACTAATTGGCACAGATGAAGACTGTGCAGCGAGCGTCCGCACCTGCCTCCTGCCCTCGGCGCTCTCTCGAGCAGAGAGGAGAGAAGGCCGCGCTCCTGGCGGCTGCGGTAGCAGGACCTCAGGTGTAAGGAACCAGGCTAACTTCAGTGCTGTTTTATGATGGGATGGTTGTTTGGTTGCCTCTTTCCTCTTAGAGCATTTCAGCTTCTTTTGTTTTTGCTTCTGCATTTCCTGTGTATGCCTCCTGAAGCACAGCGGACGGCTGAAAACGTCCCTTGGTGTTTATTCTGTGCCTAGAATAACATTCAAGACCTGTGAGTGCTGTGAGTCACCACAATAGTTTCAGGAGGAAAGAAATGTTATCTGTGTTGCTCTTTTCTGTATTTCCTTCTAGAAAGTTTCCAGTTGATTTTCTGTGCTTAATTGGACATACATAATTGATGTCTTTCATCAGTAGCAGTATGATAATATTTTATATGCTGGCACATTGTATCTGCTTGTATGCAGAACACCTTTTTAAAAGTGCAGTAGGTTTTGAAGGAACATCATAGTTAAAGAGGAAAGTTGCTGGAAAATACAGTTGTGCTGCTTATCCAGTGAACAAGCTGTGTGCATATCCGTTGTCATTAGGGCTTATGCATGTACCTGTCACAAAGTGGAGGGGCCCCAGGGCCTAGCACACTGTAGACACTTTATAAATATTTGTTGGATAGATGAAGTCAGTAGCGTGACAGGTAGGGAAGGGTGAAGAAGGTTGGTTTAGATTGGCTTGGTCAGCCTGGCCTGCTGTGGGTGGGCAGTGTTGGGGGGGTGGGGGTCAGCCATCTGCACAGGTGATGTCCCTACAGTATGGTAGGTACCGAGGTTAGGGTGGGAGGGGCCCTCTGGATGTTCCCTTGGGTCCGAGGCCCTTGTGCTCACAGCCCCTCTCTCTCTCCTCTGGGTGAGATGGTAAGAATCCCTACTGGGCAACCAGGCTTGGAGCAGAAGCTGCTCAGTTCCAGCAGAAAAAGTCATAGGCATTTCCCACCCATGGCATGTATCGTTGGTGCCCATCACCCTAGTGCCGCCTTCCCACTCTCCAAGACATGGTCACTGACAGTTAAGGAAGGCACTTTAACATCGTGATTGAAAGAGCTTGTAGTCAAAAGGAGCAGAGTCGGAGTTCAGGCCGGCTCCCAGTGGCTGTGTAACTTTGGGCCTTGTTATTTTCTCTGAGCCTTAGTTTCTTCATCTGTAGAATGGCCATTAAAGTAATGTCTGCCTGTCAGGACTAGCATAGTAAGGGCTCCACAAAAGCGTGAGCTGTTGCACGGAGAATGTGAGTGGAGTAGGTCGGATTGCGGGCAGCATTTGCCTGACCCTTGGCTCACGTTGCCTGGCCAGCATATCAGGCCAGCATCGCACCTGCACCCGTGGGGTTGGCCTTGTGGCAGTTTGCTATAGGACAGGGTTGGAGGGATTCATGTTGTGTAACCAAGACCACCAGCATGTTGGTGCTGAATCTCTTTGTTGAAAGGAAGGTGGCCTCAGGACAGTTGGCTTCTCTCCCGTTGGGACCCTGTTTAGTAGATTCTGAACTGACCCTTTCTCTAGCAGGTGAAGCAGCAGGCGCTGCCCCCGTACTGCGTCAGCCACTGTAAAAGGCGCGTCCCTGCACCCTCGGGCGCTGCTGGGCTCCCCAACCTGGAGGGCCCCTCCCTGCTCAGCAGGCCCTCCTTGCTCTGGCCGCCCCCCGAGTCCTCCACACGGACCATCAGGTCTCCTGATTCCCCTTGACGCTGCTGGCCCATGGCCTTGCAAACATGCTCTTCCCTCTGCCGAGAACTCTTCTTGGTCTGCACCCCCACCTCCACTAGAAAGAAAATGAAAATCTGGCCAAAGGCAGTGCATCTTTCAGGCTTCGGTTTAAACCACTTTCCTTGCAGGGCCAAGTGTGGTTGCTGGCTGTGGGAGAGGGCGCTGAAGCACACCTTCTCTCAGCTGCCTCCCCTTCCCTGGCCTCCACCCACTGCCCTGCCAGCCCCTCCCTGCAGACTCCCTGCACCTGACCCCTGGCTCAGTCTGCCTCTGGGGAAATCCAGACCAAGGTTCAGGCATTCACCACCCTCCCAGATTGGGTGAGGGGGTTTTGGCCCCCCTTTTGGGGCAATTTTCATCCTATAATGGTGTTTCAGGTCTTTATTCCCTGTTCCTCTTAAGTACTGGTGGTGGGTCTGACTCGCTGCTGCATCCCAGGCTGTGTGTCACATCACCTGGGACAGTTCCTTCTTCTCTGGAGAGGAGTGAGGGTGTGTGGCCAAGATCCCCTCCAGGCAGCCAGCTAGCTCAGATTGGACTTGGCTTAAGAGCCCTCTTCCGATGGAGGCCTAGTGGAGGCTGTCCTAACCTGGGCCACGGTGAAACCCTTCACACCTCTCCAGCTCCTGCCTCGCCCAAGGTGGCAGAGATCACGTCAGTGCCATGTGCTGCATTTGGCTGAAGGCCTAGAAGGGGAAAATCATAGTTCTTTCCTGAGCCAAGTGTGGGGCTCTGGATTTCTTTGTACCTGGGGGAGAGAGGCCCACAGGGGGCCCAGACACTTTGGGGAACTGGCCCAGGGCCAGTTGTAGAACACAGAAGTGTGAGCTCAGTCAGGCAGCTGACTTCTTTGGGTGAGAGATCAGAACTGTGTTGCCAGACAGCCCTCGCTAGATTGGGTAGAAGAGGCTGCCCCTTTTAGCATGCAGAGCCGGCCTTTCCGTGGCTGGCTTTGGTTCCTCGGCCTCAGAGATGAATGCTGAGACAGAGCGGCAAGCCTGTTTGAAGCTGCCGACCTTTGACTGAGCTTCAGGACACATAGTTCTGTGCTAATATTTTTGTTTCGATGAAAAATTTAAAAATACTCTTCTCAACCTCCCCCACAAAGAATACAAAAATATTATTGTAAAGAAACTAAATATATTTCAATTCCTGCTCTGTGGTGATGCTTCAATTTGCAAAGAGAGTTGGAAACAAAAATGCTTTAAAAGGCGGCCTTAAGAACTTTCTAAACTTTCTGCAGACTATCAACCCATTTATAGGTTCAATCCACTGGTTTTCATGCATGTTTAAAGCACACCCACCAGCTTTTTTGGAAGCTGCATATTTTTATTATTAAGGCGCCCTTAGTTCTGAGGGCTGACACACCAGTTATGAAACAACTATCTTTTAGGAGATTTAGATCATGGTAAGTACATGATGGGCTCAGGCTTCCAGGAAGAAAATAAAGGGACATGTTTTTCTCCAGGATCACTTGCGGCTCTTGGAAAGTTTTGGACACCATGGGACTTTACCCTGTCCTCCCCTTTCCTCCTGAGGACCATCCTGCTTGCTGTCAGGTCCAGGGGACTGTGCGGGGGATGCTGAGTCCTTGGCAAATTCCTTTCCTTCCCCGTTGGTTTTGTTTTCCTGTCTAGAAAACTCCAGGTTTTCTACCTTAATGTAAACTGTGGTTATCATCTTCGCATGTGCTCCAAGGACTTTAAAGATAGTGTTTCCACAGAGGAAGCAGTTAATTCCCTGGTGGTGTCAGTGTGGAATAAGGACCCAACCCGCAGCCCCTGTGCCTGCACCTGGAGAGCCAGGCCAGCCCAGGCCGCCCGGCATGGCGGCTCTTCCTCCTGATGGGGACACCGGCGCGTAGCCCCACCTTAGCATCTTCTACTTCATGCAGGTTTGCTGTCTGCTGCATATGTGTATTGTTGTCTTCTGGGTGCTTTTTCAGACCAGACACTGTTATTGACCCACCATTGCTCTACCCTCTTGAGAATCACTGTGTTAGAACAGTTACTTGAGGGTGCAACCACATGTTTTCCAGCACAAAGTAGATTCTAACCCAATACTACTGCCAAATAGAATCAGGCACAGCATGAAGCAGAAGGAAGAGCAACAGCTGACACTCTGGCTGCCTGGTGTGGGAAGCACACTGCGTACAGTAGGTCTGCAGGAATATTCATTGGCTTACTTGTGCTCTGACCCTTGTACTGAGGAAACCAAGTTTCCTTGCTTGGGGTGGCTGGTAGGTTGGAATTGGGGGGTCACCCTCACATCCCAAGCCGCACAACTGTAGTAACGCAGGCCATGCGGGTGCAGATGCACAAACCTGTCTCCTGATTGGGAGGGAAGGGTATGAGTTCTGATCTGAGGTGAGAATCTCCGCCCACTGGAGGACCCTCCCCTGTCCCGTGGTGTGTGCTTGGCCTCCCAGCTGGGTTTGCAGTCAACCCCTCCCCTTCTTGGGGCCAAGATTGCAGTTTCTTCAGTTGTACCGATTTCCCCCGGATCTGTGTTTTTAAAAACTGCTTCTCAAACGCGAGCTTGCTGCAAAGTCCGCTGGAGGACTAGTTAAAGCATGGGTTCCTAGGACCCTTACGCAGACCCTGGCTTTCTCTTTGCGGCTGGGGTGGAGGGTGGGCATGCTGTCTGGCCCGCTGCCCACGCTGCACAGCCCCTCCCTCTCCACTCTTACCTGGGGGAAGGGCTCACACTTTTTCGTCATAAAATCAGTTCAGTGGATTAAAATGTGAAACAGAATTGAAATATTTTAGATTTTAAAATATATTTTGTGTACTTGATTGCAGTATAGAATACATTTCTGCCTGTGGTTTGTGGCCCCAAAATATGTGAAAGCCACTGACAGCCTCTTCCTTCTGAGAGTGGCCCAGTGGTTGGCCGTGCACCTGTGCCTGATCTCAGCGCCCAACCCCAGGCAGGCAGCTCATCCACTGCACTGCGACTTTGGGTAAAAACTAGATTTGAGGTCTTGATTGCCCCGACCGGACCCCTGACTTACAGTGGCTCCCCATTTCCTGGTGAGAGGGTTCCACCCCATGCTCGCAGGGAGAAGGGTCTTCAGTGTTTCAAACTGGTTGTAACTGAAATAAGTTCCGTGAAACAGTATGTGTAGCCTTCCTGCCGGTGGTGCCCTCTGTTATTCTCTATTCTGTTTTATGTCTTAATCCTTCAAGTTGATTTGGGGACCTGCTGATGGCTGGTGACTTGCCATGATGTTAGCGGGAGGAATAGACCACAGAGCTGCCCCCATGTAGCTGGGGCCCCTCTGCCGGGGCTCACCTGTTTCTGGAGCCCAGGGATGCCGTTTCACACTGAAGTCAACCCTTGGCATTTTTCTTTTTTTTACCCTTTGCGTTTTTCATGGCTGGATCCTGCAGTGTCTGCTTCCTTCACCAACTTTTCTAGATCTTTGTGCTAGTAACCCTTTATTTCTTCAGCACTCAACTCACTCTGCTGCGTGTTGGAGCTCTGGGTGTATGGCTTTACTTCCTTGAGCTTATAAACTGCTTGAGAGGGACTACACTCCTCTCCAACCAGGGACCCTCTGTGGCACCACGTGCCCGGCATCTGGCTGGTGGGAGGAGTTTGTGCTCCCTTGTATGGGCTATGGGTGGGGCCCTGATTTCAGCTTTTAATGTTGTCAATGGCAAGGGCTGCATGAGAGGACCAGTTGGCTTCCTCCCCCTCCCTGTGGCCTGTGCCTGTCCCTCTGCCTGCGAGCTGAGGGGGAAGCCTTCAGACAACCTGCAGGAAGCCGCCTCCTGTGGAAAGATTTGGCCCTTTGAAAAGACCTTCAGTTCTAGGAGACCTAGAGGGTACTTGCTGAGGGAGAACAAGGGAAAATGAGATTCCTTCTAGAAGAATACACAGTTTCCTGCTCTAAGGATTCTATAGTGAAGCACTCTTTGAGGGTGGGGGGTTGGAGAGCTGTAAACAAGAGAGAGAATTTGGAGAGAGAGGAATGTTATTTGGTTGTGTCCAAAATCCAGGAGGAACTCTTTTTAGAAATGCATGTTGTGAGGCTCTTTTGTTACTAATTGCAGACTGTAAAAGTATAAATTCCATGGGAACCAGAGGCCTTTTTGACTTCAGAAAATCCCCTTCCAAGCCTTCTAGCCAATGGTGGCAACTCCAGCCATCACTGAAATGTGTTCTGCACCTGTTGTTTTGGGGTGTTTAAAACTTGTGTCTTGGTACCATCTGTGGTGGCCCCCAAGCTGGAAGAACCAGTCTACGACCGCCCCTGCCCCAGACTACCAGGCTGTGCCTCCGATTCCACTGCGAGTATCGCAGCCCAGGCTCCGGCACAGCCGGGGGGGCCCGTCACGTGCTGCGGCTGTGAGCAAGCCATCTTGGTTTTGGACTTTTCCAGAATGGTGTGATTCACTTTTACAAGCAGTACTGGAAAGTCGTTTTTCTTCCATTCTTGTGATGACTTGCTTCTCTGGTGATCAAAGCTGTGAACATATCCAATAAACAGCATATTTGCTAGAGTTTAGCTTTAAAAAGAGGAAGAGGAGCCCTATGCTAAGATGCGCCCTCTGAGCCAGAAGACGAGGGTGGGGGTGCACAACGCCTCGCACAGCGCCCTGCACCTCCTAGCGCTGTCCTGCTGCAAGCGGAACACTGACCCCAGAGGAAGTAAGAAAATCCCTGCAGGCACAAAAGAGTGCATGGGGCCTCCTCCCCTGAACCTGTGTTCTGCTTTGAGTCATCTGTACGGTCCTTCTTCACTTACTCCCTTACTGCATTAGGAGACTGCATGGCTGGGTTCAAATCCAGGCTGTCACTCACTCCTCAGCCTCGGTGTCCCTGCCCTGGAGGTTCACCGAGGATGAAGTGAGACAGGTCTGTGAAGTGCCTGGGTGGTGCTGGGCGCTCTCCGCGCAGGCTGCAGCCCCAGCCGGTGCTCTGCTGTTCCCAAGTCGCCAGCACAGTGCCTGTGCTTGGGGTGTGGATACACCTGGCTGGAAATGAGTCTCATTGCATTTCCAGCTCTAAGCCAATGAAATTCTGGCTTTGAGTAAACCAGCAGGACTCCAGGGGCCTCAGAGCCTCCCGTGGGTGGTTAGACCATCTGCGGCTCTGAGTAATTCACAAGCAGAGAGGAGGTGGGCAGCACTGGAATGGACAGTCTCTTATTCTGGCCCTCTACGCAGTGTTACTACGGTGAAGTTCTCTCATGAAGACTGATTGGGAAGCTGGCTGGGGCCTTTGCAGCCATCACGGAGGAAGGAGCCTTGGACTGGTCTCGTTCAGGAGGCCTGGGGCCCAGACCCGACCAGGCCAAGTCTTCCCCCAGGGCCTCCCCTTCCTCTGTAGGTAGACTCAGGGGCTCCTTTTAAGGTCACACATTGCCTGGAAGCCTGGAGCCCCACCACTCACTTGGCACCAGGCCCGAGGCAGGGCCTCTGAAGCAGGGTGGCCAGGCCCAACTTGGCCATTACTGTGGAGAGATGGAGATTGATCAGCGCTTGATTCTGAACATGTAGAGCATGTGTCTGAACTGTCATGCATAATAGACATTCTTGCCAGAACAGGCCCCCTGGCCACAGACCTATTTGACAGACAGGGGCAGAGGAGCAGAGCCCGGGAAGAAACAGTCACCAAACAGCAGCCGAGAAGACACTCTGTTCAGTTTTTTTTTCCAGAGAAAAATGCGCTGCCTCCAGTTGGGTGGGAATAAAGGCTGTCTCTCCACCCCCACCCCCTTCCCGTGCCTGGGAAGCCAGAAGTGGTCGTTTTCAGGTCCCTCAGTGTCCTCAGAGATCTCTGAAGCCTTTTCCAAACCAGTGCCTGCCTGCTGGCTCTGACTCTGGTGCCCGTCCTCAGTGCCCTATGAAATGTCCAAAGCCTGGAGCTGTTCCTGTTAGCTCAGCCCTTCTCCTGCCCTGAGGAGCGATCTGGGTTTTCATTTGTGGGCCCTGGGGCCCCCCTGCTCCTTAGCAGCTGGAAAGCCCCTGCCTCCACCCGCCATCTACAGTGGAGGCCACCTCACTCTGGCTTGCTCAAGGATTTTCTCCCAAGAGATTGGGAGCTCCTTGGAGGAAGGAGCTGTTTCTGACCCAAGCACTTTGCAAATACTGGGCAGGTAAATCTTAAAGGAATGAACGAGTGGGTGTGGGTGCAGAAACCATAGGGTGCCTGCTCTGCCGCATCCAGTGCATCCAGTTTCCTGGAGTGACAGTGAAGGGAAGGGACTTTGCAGGGGACCCTTGTCCCTTCACTTTCTTCCATCTGTGCCCAGCGAGCTCTTTCTCAGTGTACTAAGCTGCTGGGGGTTGTGACTCCCAGCTTCTTCCCCTGTTGCCCAGAAAATAAATAGGTAAGTGCTCACGGACAAATGAAAATACTGTTTTTCCTCTGGAAGCCCAGAGGGTGCCCTGACAGATCATGAGTTCTGGGGTCTGTCGCAGCCTCCGCTGCCCCCATAGCCCACGAGCGTGTGTGCCCCAGACAGACAGGCCTCCTGCCCCAGCACAGGCTGTTTTGCCGGTGACATGATGCCAAAGAAAGTGGTCTGTAGTCCTTGA
This sequence comes from Smutsia gigantea, assembly GCA_032199065.1. NCBI lineage: Eukaryota > Metazoa > Chordata > Mammalia > Pholidota > Manidae > Smutsia > Smutsia gigantea. The sequence continues at coordinate 48,728 of JAVSCE010015429.1, forward strand.
GGAGCATTGTTTGAGTTCTGAACTGGCACCAGTCCTAATGCGCAAGTTCCTCTGCTGAAGGAGACTACTCTAAACAACTTCTCTGGAAGGACAAAGGTTAGGGTGTGCTGTGCTTCCTGTTGTAGCCAGGATCCTGAGTGAAGTGACAGGCTTTGGCCCTGCTGACCTCCTGCCCAGGTTGGTGGTACGTTTGCTCAGAATAAACTGTTATGTCCCCTACCCTCACCCTTGTCTCTAGAAATACAACTCTGGAGAAATGACTAATTCACATCTGTGGAAGTCTAAGTCTGTCGCATTGAGAATCTCTAGGTCAGTTCCAAACAGTAATGGGAAAGAAACAATTGCTTGGAGATAGACCTCCCTGGACCAAGCCAGTCTTGAGTGTTAGGGCTACAGCTGCCTGGTCTGTGATGTGTGTGCTGAGTGTGAGAGGTAAGGACCCTACGGCCTGGTTTCCTCTGCCCTCAAGTGGTAATGAGAATACTTCCCTTCCCTTCCTGTGTTAGTGTGAGGATCAGGAATAGCATGTGAACCCCCTACACAGGACCCAGCTTCTAATGGGACGTTTAAAAACAGGAGCTGCTGATTTAGCCACTTGATTGGGCTCCAGAAGAGAAGCAGCCTTCAATCCTGAAAGTTCCCCTTTCTTCCTCCTCATGGGATATCTGTTTGTTATTTGATGAATGTTTTATAATAGGAAAAGTCTTGGGAAAACTGTGTGGATTTATTCAGGACCTTCTCTGACAGGGGCCTCCCCCTCCCCTGCGGGCTCCGCGGGAGATCATCCACATGCTTTGCTCACATGCAAAAGTTTACCTGCTGGAGGCTGTGTGGCTTCTTTTCAATCCTATAAGATACTTTAGTTATTGGATTATCCTCTATTTTTTTTTCATGTTGCTGGAAGTTGAAAGGCAGTTGAGCTTCAGGTAAAGCTAGATCTAGCAGCCTGGACAGTGTCAAGATTCCAGCTTCTTGCATCTCTGCTTGACTTTTTTTTTTTAATTAAACTTCTTAAAAATAAAGTATGACATACGTGTAGTAAGTGCTTAAATCGTAAGATTACTGTAAGTCCAGGGAAAGGAAATCCCGGGGCAAAATACCTCTAAAAACCAAAATCAACGGGAGAAATAAAGTTTAAAATCTGTTTATTGCTCACAAACTGCATTCCAGGGCCTTCTCTCTTTCCTGCTCCAGCAGAAGCAAAACCAGCCCTCCCCCTCACCTCTCAGGTACAGATAAGCCCTCCGTTGCCCAGGCAAATTACCCATTGATACAGAGATGAACTTCTCTCCACCCCTGGGAAATGATGCAAATGCACTAAAGCCATACCTCTTTCCACCTCTGAATGCCTGTTGATATGCAGATGTACTAAAGCCAGGCGAGATATTCTGGAAATATTACAATTTTACCCACAGGCCACCCCTCCAGAAACATCACCTTACAATTTAATTGTTCCCCCTCTTCCGACCAAACTAATCATATACAATAGCAACAGCAATAAAATCATGATATTCCTCAAGCCAGAGGATTCAGCTAGGTTCAAAGTCCCATGCAGATTAAGTCCAAAGCGTGTCCATTCCAGCCATCACACGGCAGCTGCAGCCAGGGGGCGCATCCAGGCCACGAGGACTGTAGAAGCAAATAACTGTGATTGTGGGGGGCCAATTTGCTGTTATCCCAGGAATACACAGGAGGCCAGCTTCCAGGCCTTTTCCCCAAGGTGCCAGAAGAGCCAGCCATCTCCAGTCTATGTGTTGAAATGTCCAAAGCCACATACATTTCATTCCTAATTGCTGCACCCATCCTTGCAACACATGTCCAATAAAGTGGGCGCCTTAATTGCTCTCAATCACTGGCAACCGGCCACAGGCTGCAAAGAGACGCTCTAGGCCCCTCTTGGTAGTTTGCTAATCTGCACAACATGCAGGGCACTCCTTCCGGGCTCGGCCGACTTCTTCAGAGGTCAATGGCAAGTCCCACTGATGGGCTACAGCCCACATTGTCTTTTGCCCCACGTGCAACAAACACTGATGTAGCCACTGGGCCACATCAGAAGCAGGCTTTCCTTCTAGCCAGCGCACTTGGGCCAATGTGTCTGCATCATTATTCCCTGGGGATGCCAAAGGCAAATGGACAGTCACATGATATATGGTAGGTGTCTGTGCCACACTACTCTGTGGCCTTTGGGTCCAGTCTCTCACCCACCCCGCAATGGGATAGGTGGTTGTTACCTTGGTCAGAGCTTTTCCGCCGATGAGGTCTTTAGCCAGCAAGGCGTGGTACACAGCAGCCAGTTGCTTCTCTATTAAGATGTCCCGGACCTCTGCTCCTTTCCATAGTTGTGGCCAGGCTTCGGCCGGCAGCAGGAACAGCAGCAGTGGCAGAAGCAGCAGCCTTAGGCTTGGGCCACAGGCCGGGGTCAACATGGCCAGCAGCGGTGGTGGTGCCTCCACGACCACACGGGTGTAGACACGTGTCCCTCGGCGCGAGCGCCACTTCTCCCCATCATTTCTTGGGGCTACCCTCCCAAAGGTCGCACCCATTATGACAGATTTTGGGTTCAAAGGAATCTTGCCGACTGCGCCAGATGTAAGTCCGGGGAGAGGAAATCCCGGGGCAAAATACCTCTAAAAACCAAAATCAGTCAAAAGGAGAAATAAAGTTTAAAATCTGTTTTTTGCCCACAAACTGCAGTGCCGGGCCAGCTCTCTCTCTCCTGCTCCAGCAGAAGTAAAACCGGCCCTCCCCCTCACCTCTCAGGTACAGATAAGCCCTCCCTGCCCAGGTTATTACCCATTGATACGGAGATGAACTTTTCTCCACCCCTGAGGAATGATACAAATGCACTAAAGGCATACTTCTCTCCACCTCTGAACGCCTATTGATATGCAGATGTACTAAAGCCAGGTGAGATATTCTGGAAATATTACAGTTTTACCCACAAGTACCCACTCAATTATTATCTTCTCTATTTTTAAATAAAAGTGTGTTAAAAAAATACTTGTTCACTCAAAATGGTGGCATTTATCTCAGAAACATTTGGGCAGCAGAAAATATTGAATGTTTCCTAAGTGCCAGTACTATGCGAGGTGACTTTACATAGAGTACTTGGTTGCAAATGGGAAAAGTGAGGTCCTAAGAGGCAAACTTGGCTAGTCACACACATTGAGGGGTTTCACTTCATCAGAGTTGCAAATGCACTGGGAATAAGTTCATGGGGCTGGTCCTAGGCCATGTGTGGAAGTCAGCATCATGCCTTTTTGTCCACATATCATAGCAGTAGGGCATGATATCAGGGCCACCAAAGAAAATTGATTTTCATTGTTGGGAAACTGATTGTCAGAAATTTCTTCTGTTGAAGCAGAGGTGGCCTCCTCTACCCCGCAGTGCACCGCTGCACACCGTGCACAGTGACGTTTCCTCAGCCTGTCGCCTGGCATTTCTGTCCCTGTACCAGGTACTAGGTGGAGTGAGATCCCGCAGTGCCTCCGTGTGGGAAGCAGTTGTGGCCCGTCTTCATGGCCTGGAAATCACACGTGGCCCTCGAGCCCAGCCTGAGGGTGAGCGGGGTCTGCACACTGTCTGCCCTTCTGGGGAAAGATGAAGCAGCCTTCAAGACCACAGCACAACCAGAAGCAGTCAAATCCAACCTGAGGCTTTTTTTTCAAGAGGCCCATGGGAACAGCAGCCCCAGGTCCAGCCCTCCTCAGCTGGGAAGGTGGTGGCCAGTGACTTCCAGGGCCTGGAGCTTCAGGAGCCCTGGCAGCCCCACAGGAGACCTCCAGGAATGTAAGATACGTGCCAGATCCTGAAGACAGCACAAAAGAAAAGAGTAAAATGTCTCATTAATAGTTTACCTATTACATGTTGAAATGGTAATATTGTAGATAAATTGGGTTAATTTAAAAAGTTTTAAATTAGAAAATTATATATTGTTCACATGTGTTTCCATTAGACAGTACTGGCCCAGAGGCCACTGTCCTCTGGAGACTTGGGGGAGGGTGAAAGGTTTGGTTTTCTTTTCATCTTTTCCCTGCAAGGGGCTGGAACAGCAAACATTCTCCTAACCCACGTGACCCTACTGAAGCACCACGTCAGAGACAGCTTTTGGTTGAGCTTCTCTGACACATGTGTCGGCACTCCTTCAAGAATTACATGAAAAATTCATATAACCAACCCATCTGCATTGCCAATCAATGTCACTCTGTGGTGTGTAGGTTTGTCAGTTGTAGAGAATTCACTCGTTGGTTCTTTGCATGTTCGCTAACAAGCACTTTCTTATTTTCACTGCGTGCCAGTTAATAAGCTAAATGCCAGATTCCACAATGAGTAAGATTTGATCACCATCAGTGTCTCAAGGGTCCAGTGAGTAGAATCCCCTTTTCTCCCCCGAACTCTGAAACTTGGAAGAGAAGACAGTAAGAGAGTTGGGAACAGAAAAATCACCTTGATTTTGGATAAAGCCTTGCTGAAAGGATGAAGCTGGCTCTGAGGCCTGAAGGAGCTTCCTGACCAGCAAATCCCAGGGTTCGCTGCCAGGCTGTTGGTCCGTCCAGTCACAGCCATTCTGCTCGTCAGCCTCCCCGCGGGAGGACGCTTGGGAGCAGTTTCCTGAGGACAGGCTTATTCCCAGAGCTGGGGCATGAGGGCTGCTGGGGGAGGGGATAGGTGGGAGTGGCCCATGCAGGGTGCAAGTCATGTAGGACCCGGAGACCTCTGAAGGGCTTTGCTCTTTGAGCAAAAAGAGATGCCATGGGGGTGGGCAGGGGTAGATGGACACAGGGCAGGACTTATTTCACAAAGCAAGGAGCAGGGGCTGGTTAGAAAGCTGTTGGTCCGGGGGCGAAGCAATGGTGGCTTGGACCGGGTAATAGTGGTACAGGTGGTGACTGCATTGAGTCTTGAAATTGCTGTTAAGGTGGAGCTAACAGGATGTGCTGAAGGATCGGATGATGGACGTGAGTGAACAAGAACAGAGTCAAGAGTTTTGATCTGAGCTACTGGACATGGGAAGTTTCCTGTTTCCCGAGATGTGGTGACAGCAGGTTTGTGGGAGGGAGTTTCAGGAACAGTCTTGGACTTGGGGTTGAGCTGCACATTAAGCATCCCAGGGACTCATGAAGCACTTGTGTGTAGAAAAAGAGCACTCAGCAGTAAAGTGGCCGGGACCTCCCTCTGTCTGCGCACGTCCCAGGGGGCTCTCATCTAGTCCCGGCTCCCTGTGTCATCTCTGTGCGGCCAGAGCCCAAACGTGTACCTTCATCCCCCATCTACCTCTTTAATTCAGCCTTGTCTACCCAACTGTCCGCTCAGCTTCCCCTGGATGTCTGGGGGCCGGGGGGTTTCCTCAGCACTGATACGGTGCCTGGCACAGATGAGATGCTCAAATATTGTTTTTAATTCTTAGTGTAACCTCATGAATAGGTGCTATGATTATTTTACCAAAATACATTGATTGAGTTTCTTGAAAATATAAAAGAGATTATAGGATACAATTGTAATTACACTAAGTTCTTTGAATTTTCCGTACCATAAGTGAAAAGAGATTAGGAAGCTTTTCTTTACTGGCGATTTAAGATCATAAGAATATTTACATTCGTGTAGGTTCTTTTACTATTTTTACAGAGCTTCCTGAGATGCCCACAGATTATGAGATATTCAATGCAGAGTTCTTTGGGAAGGTACTCATTCTGGGCTATTCATGGTTAAATACATTTGTTTGTTTCGGGGAATAGGATTTCTGTAAATTGTAAATGATCTGTTAATCTGACCCATGTAAAAATCGTGTGGGCTCTCTTTTAGAGGAACATTAGACTTTTGTATCTATTTAGTTCCAACTTTTTATTTAAGTATGCCAGATCTGAAAGGCACATCTGTCTTAAGCATCTAGCTTGCAGAATTTCTACAAATTGAACATACTAGAGTAACCTGGTGCAATCCCAGAAACAGACCATAGCTCACTCTCTCATGTCCCTTGCCAGTTAGCATCCCCTCTTAAGCATAACCACTCTCTTAATTCTAAAAACCATAGATTAGTTTTGCCTGTTTTTGTATTTATGTAAGTGGAATCTTACACTTTTTTGTATCTGACTTCTTTCTGCCTTTGTGAGATTTGTATTGCTGTGGTAGGTGCTGTTCCTTTTCACTGCTACATAGTATTCCACATGTGAAGGTGCCACAGTTCATCCATCCTCCTGTCGATGGGCACGTGGGTCATGCTGCTTTCAATATTCTGGCACATGCCCAACAATGAGTTCAAGTAGGCATTCTCCCGAGTATATACCTAGGTGTGGGATCACCAGGCCACAGGGGAAGCAGATGTCCAGCTCTAGTCCAGACTTATCTTCTCCACAGCAGTGGTTGGAGAGTGCCCATTGCTTCTCTATCCTCACCAATGCCTAGTGTTTTCCTCTTTTTCACTTTTTATTCATTAAGATGTGTATAGAGTGGTATCACTTTATAGTTTTATTTTTTCTTGATGACAAACAGAGTTGAGCACCTGTTATCTGTTTTTTGGCAGCTGGGTGTCTTTGTTTATGAAGTATCTGTTCCCTTCTGAATCTGTTTATAATCTTTACTGGTTTTGCAAGTAAAACCAAAATGGTGGCTCTATCAGATTTGAGTCCCAGTGCAAGGAGAAGCCCAGCTTCCTCTGTAGGTGGTAGGGACCCAATAGGCCTTTCCTCTGCCCCAGCCTCCCCCTTCAGCTCGGTCCCCGGCTCCAGGCAGCTGGATGGTATCGGATCGAGTTCTCAGTGCTCATGCCCTTGACCTCGTGATGCCATTTCTGAGAGTCTGCCTCCCATAGGTGCCCAGGGAGGTAGGCATGGGGGTGCTCATCAGTGCAACGTTGCTCGATGAGAAAAGTCAGAAGCCGTCGGTCAGGAGACTGGTTAAATACGTTGCAGTCGGCCTCTCGGCAGATGGTCTTTCCGCTCTTGACTGTGCTCACATGGGAAAATGCCCCGACCTACTGTGAAGGTAAAAAAATATTTCAGCTCTGCCATATGTGGAGTTAGGAGGGATTTTTTTTTCTTCCTGTGTCATACATTTTTACATTGCTTGGATTTTTATAATGAGGCTATTTTACTTTTGCAGCTGAAAAAGAAAAAAAAAGATACGTTCACTCTTTGCCCAGCACACAGCAGTGGTATAATTATCAGCAGACTTCCTGAGCAAATGGGTAATGTGAGCAGGTTTAAAAGAGCCTTTGGTGTTGCAAAACCCCAAATATTATGCTCTCTCTGTTTTCACATGAAAAGTTCTATATTGAGTAAGACAGAGGATCTTTTAATACGGGAATTGTTGGAAAAAATGAAACATCGGGTTGCTTTCCGTTCTGCAGGGCTGGGGTTATTTTTAGCTTTTACCTTAGTGTTGGCAGAGGCCTGACGAGTTATCTCATAACGATAATGGCTGCCACTTATTGAGTATTTGCTGTATATCAGGCCCTTGGCCAAACGTCTGGAACACAGGACCACATTTAGTCCTCATGAAAGCTGAGGAGGTGGGTGCTGAGGCCACGCTTGCTTAGAAGTGAGGAGCCTGTGGCTCCAGGAGGTGAGACTTTTGTCAAGGACGTGACCAAGCTCAGGTTCAAACAGGCAGTGGACTCCAAAGGCCACAGGCCGCCCACTGCCCACAGCCGCTCAGCCCGCACACTTGCCTTTTTCTTTACATTAGTCTGTGAAACTCTAAGCAAGTGTAAATCTGACATCCTTAGGTTAAAAGTTGTTCTAATGTCCGTCCCCAAGTCATTTCTCCACTCTAGCTGTCGTTTTTACTCATTTGGAAAATAGGGGGTGTGGATTAGGTAAGTGGGGCTGGACAAGTGGGGGGCCTTCCCAGTTGTGCCGCAGTCCCGTGCCCAGGACACGGGGAATGAGAAGTCGTCAGCCACGCTGTTTGTCAAGATCAGCTGCAGTGATTTTGGAGCCGACTCAAAGTGTTGTCCACTATGGCCTGAGTTTGTGGTCCTTTGTTCAGTGATATTCAGAGACTGCCTCATCTAGGGTGAAATTAAGCCCTGACAGGAACCACTGCCAAGCTGGGATCCCAGCTGCTGCTACAAGTGACATTTGAAAGGCCAGTTGATATGTACATTTGTCAACAACAGGCAGAGGTCGTTGTTAGGCCTGGCCAAGGGGCAAGTGGAAAATTTTTAAATGAAATACTGACACCTGGCAGCTCCTTGGGAAGAAACTGGTTTGGCTTTGGTGTGTTTTGGCTTTTTGTTGAGACTTAATTCAGTGAGAGATTATGTGCCTCTCTTCCTGCCCGTCCCCTTACTGTCTGCGTAGAGAAGGACATTGATTGACCTGGCAGCCAGATCTGCAGCCCAGGAATGTGCCTGTCCTAAGAACCTCATGGGCACTTGTACAGAAACTGCGAGGCCACAGAAGCCCTCTTCCTCTGGAAGAAGTGACTAGCAGATCAGTCATCGGGAGGGCCTGATCTTCTGTGGCGTAAAGGCCACACGCACAGTGGTCTGAGGCTTTGTTTCTGAAGTTCTGTCAGTGACCTTTGAGGTTGCCCTCACAGGTCTTCTAGATCACCGTGAGACACCAGCATGGGCCTTTCCTCCTTGGGGAAGAGGGTTTTCATTCCCTTAGGTTGGCGTGGCAATCCCAGGGGTTGCTGGGCTGTGGAGCCACTGGGACCTTGCTGGTCGGACTGCCAAGTGGCACAGCCACTTGGGAGAATCATTCGGCAATATCTGTAAAAGTAAATATGGTACATACTCTATAGTCCAGCAATCCTATTCATAGACAACTGTCGCATGTGTTCCAGAAGATATGTTTGAGAACGTTCATAGCAGCATTATTTATGAAAGTTGGAAACAACCCAACATCCACTGATAAAAGGGCAGATCAGTAAGACTGGTATTGTAGGATATTTGGGATTTCACAGCACTGAAAATCAAAACCCATACGCTCTAGGTAATGAGAAACTGACAGCCATGCTGTTCGTCAAGATTGGCCGCAGTTATTTTGGAGCTGCCTCGAAGTGTTGTCCACCAGGCCCTGATTCTGTGGTCCTCTGTACAGTGATATTCAGAGACTGCCTCATCCTGGGTGAAATTAAGCCCTGACAGAAACCACTGCTAAGCTGGGATCCGAAGGAGTGTGTGGTGGCATCGATGGAAGTTCAAGAGCCATGCTGTCCAGCAGGGCAGCCACCTTCCACAGAGGGCTGTGGAAATGAATTACAGTTGAATAAAATTTCAGTTCCTTAGTCACACCAGTCACCACAGTGCAAAGAACATGTTCATCATTCCTGAAGTTCATGGACACATGGATTTGATTAATTCTAAGTTGTATGAATGTGTGAAATCTTTCAAAATTTTGTTTTAATTTCAGTACTAGAAAAACACATACACAGAATCTGAAGTGCACCTCCCTAAGTGGAAAGGGCTGAGAGTGCAGCTGGTGCAGCCGCCTGGGGCTCTGCACGGTGTGGGAGCTCCCCCTGGCTCTGCCCTCGGCGCCCGGTGATCAGTGAACTCGAGGGACACGAGAAGAGGGGCAGGAAGAGAGAGTGTGACGTGTGCGTGCGTGTGTGTGTGTGAGTGTGTGTGTGTGTGTGGTGCTGTTGGTAAGGCTACCCTAACAGGGCTGCCCCCTGTTGCTTCCCTCAACCCTGCTAACACTGGTCATTATTACTGTTCAAATGCATGGTTTGAGTGACTTCACCTGGAACCTGTGTTGCCTTCAAGTTAAAATCTGCCCTAGTTAATGCTGTCCTCGATTTCCAGCACCAAGGAGGTTGGTTGTCATTAATAAGAACCTGCTTTCTTCACTTGATTTATCATACCGTATGCTAGAGCTGGCTGTTTTGAGGCTGTTATACACTCCAAGGAGAGATTTATTGGTAGCAAGGCATCTTTCTTTAAATGCTGACATGTTTCCCAGCTGTGCCCCAAGACAGACTAGAATTTTGGGCTGTGGCTGGCAGAGCAGAGGTAGAGGTAGAGAATGCTATAATATATAATGTACTTCCTGGATTCGGTTTACTTAGGTGGAAATGCCCTTACTGGACCCCTGGTGCATGGTCAGGGCTGCCCTGCATGTGCAGGAGTCTCAGAGCTTTTCTTTTTGGCCTTCCACACCTTGCTTGGCACCCTAGCTCCGCCCCAGTCATGATGGCAGAAATGTGAATCCGGCCAGGCCCGCAGACCCAGGCTTGCCCCCTGCAGCAGCTCAGGGCAGCAGGCAGGCAAAGGCAGGCGTCGGTTCCCCCAGCCCGGGTCTCTGGAGATCTTTGACCACCAAGGCAAACCAGAGAAACCCTGCATCCTGCCTGCCTTTCCCCATTTGTGTCTGCTTTTTGTGCCCTGCTCTCAGTCTTACTTGCCAGGGTGGAAGTCACATGGATTGGGACATTGCTCTAACATCTCATCTGACTTGGGTTCCTGTCTGGTGAGGGATGTACTGTGGCTTTAGGGTCACTGAGGCCAGCTCAGAAGGAGCAGAGCCGGATACACAGGAGGCCCGTGAAATCAAAGAAGGAAACAGATGAAGACGCTGAAGCCAATTTGAGATTGCTGTCCATGCTAGAGGAAGAGGAGAGGGGCATTTGCAAGGTCGTGAGTTAAATGCTCAGTGCTGTAGAATAGCCTGATTGAGATCTATAAACAGTTGGGAATAAGAATTCAGAGTTTGGTCAACCGTGCCCATCCAAACCATATGGTTAGTTAGGTTAGTTAGCACCCTGTATTGAGCAGGGCCACATGCATCTCCACAGGCAGCATCTCATTTAATCACATCACATCAGCCATCTCAAGAACAATGTTATCAGCCCATTTTTCAGATAAGAAAACCTCAAACTGAGAGAAGTGACTTTGAAGTATTTTAACACAAACCATCTGACTACAAAGCTCACCCTTTTAACCACCACACACACAGACCAGTCACATCACTTTGACGTATAAAGAAGGAAGTGTAAGCTGTATGGGGGATCTACCCTGCTTGGGTGGGGAAGAAGAGTCAGGGCAGAGGGGAGCTGAAGAAATCACCCCATCCCTGTTCCCCTGCTTTGAGTCTCAGGAATGACTGGCACAGGAGGGCCGGTGCCGAGGGCCCCCCCAGCCCCATGCCGAGCTGCTCCAGGCGAGGCACACCAGCTTCTTGTCCGTGTCTGGCGTCTAGGAAGGGTTTTCTGCGGCTTCAGGCAGCAGGCAGGCAGCTGAAGTCATGTTTGGCTTGGCTCTGCATGCGAATAAAGGTCAGGCCCTGTCTTTTCTCATTGGTCCAGAGTTCAGTAAAGATAATTTGCAAAGAGCACATGGTTTATCTGATCCTGCCTGTCCGCTGGGAGGTCTTTGACATGGAATTGAACTTTGAACATACTCAGTCACAGGCAGTAATAGTAGACACAGTGACAGACTTGTACAAGGTGCTACATCATTTATTTGGAAGGGTTTTTTACTACTAAATTGCTGGAAAAAGCAAAGGGGGGTGGGTATTTTTAAAACTCCAGTATTTTATTTTTCCTTGCATAGGATTGTGTTCTGTTCCCTAATTTTCAATCAATTTCAAGTATTTTCTGTGAATTTCTGATGTTACCAGAAGAGGCAAGCCTTTTCATGGGTTATCTTTTATTTGGTTGATTTGTTTGTTTGTTGAGTGAATCTTTACTGAACAGCTTCTATGGGCCAGGTACCATGTTGGCACTGGGATAAGAGGCATGAGCTAGGCAGGTATGGTCCTCAGTGAGTTTGCATTCTTGTGAGGGGACAAACACATAAATGAACCACTTAATAAGATAGTTTCAGACACTGAAAAGTGCTGTGGTAAATGGCAAGATAAAGGAAGGCTGCTCAGTGATTTTTTTTTTTAAACAGTGTCATGGAGCTTCGTTCACATACACAGTTGACTCACTTCATGTGTAGGATTCAGTGTTTTTTTTTAAGTAACTCACTGGGTTGTGCAACCATCACCAGATTCTAATTTTAGAACATTTTTGTCCCCCACGGAAAGAAATCTCATGCTCATTAGCAATCCTTCACCCCTTCCTTCCCCTCAGTCTTAGACAACCGCTTACCTACTTTCAGGCTCTATAGATATGCCTAGTCCAGATATTTTGATTAAATGTAATTATACAATATATGATCTTTTGTGTCTGGCTTCTTTCACTTAGCATCATGTTACCAAGATTCATCTGTGTTATAAAATGTATCAGTGCTTCATTTCTTTTTATTGCCTAATAATAGTCCATTGAATGGATATACCACATTTTATTTATTCATTCATGGACATTTGAGTTGTTTCCACCTTTTGGTTATTGTGAATAATGCTGCTTTGAACTTTCAAGTACAAGTCATGTGAATACATGTTTTCATTTCTCTTGAATATATGTCTAGGAATAGAATTACTGGGTCATAGGATAACTATGTTTGATCTTGTAAGGAACTGCCAGATATTTTGCAAAGCAGCTGCACTATTTTACATTTCCAGCAGCAGTGTATGAGGGTTCCAGGTTCCCCAGGCCTCACTGACACTTGGCATTATCTGTCTTTTTTATTATACCCAGTGGGTTTGAGGTAGTTAGTTGGTTTGGGTTTGTATTTCTCTAATGACTAACAAAGTTGAGCATCTCTTAATGCGTTTATTGCCCATTTGTATATCTTCCTTGGAGAAATGTCTATTCAGATCTTTTGCCCCTTTTTAATTTGGTTGTCTTTTGTTGTTGAATTGTAAGAGTTCTTTATATTTTCTGTGTACAAATCCCTATCAGGTATATGATTTGCAAATATTTTCTCCCATTCTGTAGCTTGTCTTCACTTTCTTAACGGATCATTTGCAGCACAAACATTTTATTTTTTTTTATTGAGGTATAATTGACATAATAGTTTCATGTATACAGCATAATGATTTGGTGTTTGTTCATACTGCAAAAGATCACCACAGTAAGTCTAGTTGGAAAGTTTTTAATTTTGATGAAGTCCAGTTTATTTTTTTCTTTTGCTTGTGCTTTTTATGTTGTATCTAAGAAACCATTGCCAAATCCAAGGTCACAAAAATTTTATTCATGTGTTTTCTTCTAGTTTTATAATTTTAACTCTTACATTTAGGTTTTTGATCCATTTGTAGTTAATGTTTTATATGGTATGAGGTAAGGGCTCAAATTCACTCTTTTGCATGTGAATTCCAGTTTGTCCCAGCACCATTTGTTGAAAAAAATATTCATTCCCTCATTGAATGTTCTTGACACACTTGTCAAAAATCAGTTGGCCATAGACACAGGGTTTATTTCTCAATTCTGTTCCATTTTCCTATATGGCTTTCCTTATACCAGTACCATGCTGTCTTGATTACTATAATTTTGTAGTAGTAAGTTTTGAAGTCAGGAAGCATGAGTGCTTTAAGTGCTCTTTCCATATTGTTCTGGCTATTCTGGGTCCCTTGTATTTCCAAACTAATTTTAGCATCAAATGATCAATTTCTGCAAAAAAAGCCAGCTGGATTCATAGGAATCACATTGACTCTGTAGATCACACTGGGGAGTATGGCCGTTTTAACAATATTAAGTCTTTTGATCAATGAGCGTGGATGTCTTTCCACTTATTTTAGATTGTCTCTGATTTCTTTCAACTTTTTGAAGTTTTCAGTGTATAGGTCTTGTACTTCTTGTGTTAAATTTATGCCCAAGTCTTTTATTCTTTTAGATGATATTGTAAATGGAAGCTTTTACAAATTTCATTTGGAATGTTCATTGCTCCTGTACAGAAATGCATCTGATTGTTGTATATTGATCTTGTATCCTGTGACTTTACTGAATTGATTAGTACTAACAGCTTTTCAGTGGATTGCTTGGAGTTCTCCCTATACAAGATCAGCTACAAACAGATAGCTTTGTATATTCCTTTCCAGCCAGAATGGCTTTTGTTGGAGTACTAAGTACAGCATCAGAGACGAACGGTGAGAGCGTATCCTTCCTAGTCTTGTTGCTGATCTCAGGGAGAAACCATCTATCTTTCGCTATGTCCCAGAGGGTTCTGAACACCTTACTTCTGTTTCAGTCTCCACTGCCCACTCTGAGGCCTTGCCCACGGCATGTGTTGCAGTTCCCTGCACCAAAATAATAATAATAATAGTAGTAAGATTGATTCAAAAGGGCCTTCCGTTCCTGTTCATACATGCCACACTCCCGTGACTCTACTTGGGGTTCTTCCTCCCGGCCAGTTCCCTTGGACTTCGGTTAGCTCATCCCACAAACTCTGTAGGAACACTTGGAAATATTTGCAAGTTCTTTTTCCGTATGCATTTTGACTACTTTGACTTCCACAACTCTGAACAACCTAAATTGCTGCTTGCATATTTCAACTTTTGCAGTGTTGTAGTGGATCCATATTTCTTTTCCTTTGTAATTCTGAACAGCCGGGGGAAAAGGTTTGTTTTGGGACGATGCTCATTTCCACAAAAGGCTGGTGAACCACAGCTCCTTGCCATTCTGCCTCTAACAGTCAGGACCCCCTTTCTTTTCAGACTCTCAGCGTTCTCATCTGTCTTCCTTCACCATGAAGCTGATGGACAAATTCCACTCACCTAAAATCAAGAGAACGCCATCAAAGAAGGGAAAACCAGCTGAAGTGTCTGTGAAAATTCCGGAGAAGCCTGTGAACAAAGTAAGCTGACTCTCTCTAGGTGTTTCTCCTGGCCTTTGCCTGCTTCGAGCAATATGTTTGTGCTGTTTTTAAATTCATTCCCTGGGGATTGAGCTTTCAGTACAGAACATCTATTCCATAGCATTCCATGGTTCCAGGCAGGGCCATCAGCGTCCTTGTGCTAAGATGGTGAGTGCTTCTCATGTTAATCAGAATCAAGCTCAATTGACTAGAATGGTTCTCCTTTTCCAGCTATGTCATCCTCTGGGCATTTACAAATGCTCAGTGCATCGTGTTCACATCCCAAGATGCTGCCTCCCTGCCCCAGAGAGCCCTGTGTTGCCCTGGCAGATGCACACACACGTATGTGTACACACAGGAAGTTTGTGATGTCCAGAACATCCAGCATTAGGCTTTAGGGCCCATCCTCTGAGATGTACAAAATCCTTGAAACCCAGCCAAAGATGTCCTCAGGCACTAGTAACCTCAATAGGACCAGTCAAGCCAGATATGTTTAAACAGCTGTTAATCTTCATCAACCCCTCCCTTCAGCCTAAAACGGCCATTTCAAGCTCTGTAGGAATCCAGGTTTCCTCTCTTCCAGGAGGCAACAGACAGATTTCTACCAGAGGGCTACCCTATCCCCTTGGATCTGGAGCAGCAGGCAGTAGAATTTATGTCCACCAGTGCTGTGGCTTCCAGGTCTCAAAGGCAGAAGGTCAGTGTGCTATTGAGAACAATTGGGTTTGCCTTGCCTTCTACTGCAGAATCCTGGCCCATGGTTTTGGGGATGGAAAAAGAAATCTATTGTAATATCACTGTGTTCAGTTGGGTGGCAACTGTGGGCCAAATTGTTCAGGAAACAGTCCACGGGACCTTGGGTAAAAGTAAGAGTTTATCCAAGGCCCCATGGTCCCTGGAGAGAGCTCCGTGTGCCGTGGCCAAAGCTCTGGGGCCCTGTGTGGGGTTGGTGCGGGTGTGCTGCTTGGGCCCAGCGGGTTCTGCGGGAAGGGGGTGAGCCTTATCCTCAAGACCACTGTTCTTTCCTTGAGTTGCTAAGATGATCTGAGTAGTTGAGGAAGGGAAGCATGTCTCAAGTGTAAGGGGCTCTGTTAGACATCAGGCAAGACTCAGGGGTGTGGTGAGGCTACCCCAGAACCAGGGCTCAGAGCCAGGGACACCTCTTGTACCGCGAACACTTACAGAGCCTTTTCTTAGCCCCACACTAAGTGCTTTGCGTCCTCTCTCTTACTTAATGCTTGTAACCACCTTGAGGGATGGAAACCTACTTTGCAGCAAAGGAAACTGAGGCTATCAGATATTAAGCATTTGGCCAAAGTCACACAGGAAGGGTGGTGACACTGAGAGGTGAAGGCAGCCCTCTGAAATTCTCGTGATGCTACATTTCCTCTTTGTGAAAGCCAGGGTTTATTTTTCAATGTCTCACTTATCTAAATGTTAACCCACACATATAACTAAACAATAAAACAAAATTAAACTTAGCAATGCAAAATAAAAAAACCAGCCTTGTAGGCAAGTAGATCCTAATCCTCTCATGATTATCCAGTAGGCAAAAAGATCCTAATCCTCTCATGATTATCCAGAGTGTAGTTTGTAGAGCCACTGTCCCAGTCGTCAGTTTAGGGCTACTGGCAGACACTGCCCTGTTCTGTAAACACATAATTCTTGAATTTTTGTGCACCTATTTTTGTTTTGATGTTGACCAGCAGAATATCTTAACATTCTTATCAAAAGTGGAGAAAATAAAATGTTTTAAATCCAAAGTCTTTTGTTGAGTGTTCCTTCTTCCTGCCCCATCTATTAACTAACAGAGGCTAAAGGGCAAAAGAGGTATTCAGTGTTTGCCGGACTGATCAAATTCCAGATTGAAGTCAAAGATTTGTCTGTACCACAGTTATTCTTACGACAGTGTGTTCGTTCAGCAGCCTCCAGCAGCTGTGTTTAACGCTGAATCCAAGGAGGCTATCAGTTGTCCTCTAACACGAGGCCCGGCTGCCTAGGGAGATACTGACAACTGTTCTACTGGTCACCTGTGATAAGAAACTTTCAACTGCTCCGTTCTTGGAAGTTTCTCCCCTTTCTTCATTATCCCAAAAGAGGTCATGGGGGAAAATTGGATGCCGAAGTGTCCTTCACTTATAGGGGCTCCCGCAAACTCCCAGGGACATTTGGCAACATCTGAAGACATTCTTGGTTGTCACACTGAGAAGGTGAAGTGGGTGCTACTGGATCTGGTGGGTAGAGGCCAAGGATGCTGGTAACCATCCTGCAACCTCTTGCACAAGACAGCCCCCCCAGCAAAAAGCCTTTTCTGCCTCCACATGTCAGCAGGGCTGTGGCTGAGAAAGCCTGTTCTCAGGAGCTGTAGGTGGGACCTTCACCCAGGAAGAATGTTACCCTGGTTTTTGGCCGTCACCCTTTAAGAAGGGCTGAATTACTGTGCTCTGCCCCAAGTCACCTGCATGAGACAAAGTGAACACAAACCTGTAGTTTAGTAGAAGCCCACAGAGCTGGAAGCATTGGTGCATCTGCCAACACACGTTAACTTAGACTCCATCAGAGTAATCTTACAATTCGCCTGTCATTATTAATCATTACCACTGAGAGACTCTCTGTATCCATTCTTTCTCTCTTCCAGTTTATATGTATGACTTTCCCTGTTTAAATACTTGGGAGAGAGCAGCTCGGGCTGTAGAAGCACAGACTCAGATCTGCCTACAGCTCACCGAGGGTACCTTGGCCTTGTCCTGGCTGATTTCACATGCTGTCTCAGTTAGTCCTCAGCATTACCATGTGCACAGGCTTTTATTATTCCTGATTTGCAGAGCGTTTGGGCTCTGGCCCAACTTTTCTTAGTCAAGATCTATTTTTCCCTCATTATGAACAGTCCCTCTGGATGTTGTCAGTCAGTTTCCCATGACAGCCTTTTGATCACTGGGGCAGGTGTCACTCTCCCCATTTTGTGCATGAGAAGCTCAGAGCCCACTGGGCCCCAAGCCTGGCGGCAGCTGCAGACCAGCACCCCTGTGCCTCACTGCTGTCCTCATGTAGGGGCCAGGTTCGGACTGACAGCGGCAGGAGGGGGCATGCAGGCAGATGCGCCTGCCTCTCTGAGATTGTGCGGTTCAGCAGCTCCAGCAAGGCCGAGGCCGAGTAAGTGCTCGATCTGGGTTTCTCACTGCAAGCTCTGCTGACTGCTGGCTGCATTTTACAAGAAGCCAGAATTGAACAGCTGAAGGGCTAGGGGGATGCAAATGCTCAGAGGCCATTAGTTCTGGGAGTGGAGTGCACTGGAGAGCTGAGGGCTGTGCTCTGACCTCCTGAGTCGTCAGCCCCTTTACTAGGATCCCAGGGCAGCCTGGCTCCTCAGTGGCTCCCATGGTCTCTGCAGATGACAGGGAAGTTCTCCTTCGGCTCTGAAGTGACTTGCCCCTTTTGATGACTCCCACCTCCAGGTTAGCCCTTTCTTCCTAGCAAACTTGACGACACATTTTCCCAAAACACTTCCTGCTGCCTCTCCACATTTCATCGTCACTGGCTCCAGACATGTCCTGATGTGCCAAGATGGCAGGTCACAGTCCCCTAGCCATCTGGCTGACCATGATTTTAGTCACATTTTAGTCACACATTAGTCTGCAGGCATCATGATTCCTTCATTCTGAGGGTCCTCCTGGCCCCGGTAGATGATGGTGGAGCAGAGAGTTCTTGCCTGTGAGGTGGAAAAGCAGGTGCCTGGCCTCTTGGCGACAGACAGTAAATAAACAGTATCGGGTGGTGAAAAGAGAAAAATAAAGTGAAGCTTTATGGGCTGCAGTGATGGGAATGGGGAGAGGTACCCCCCACTGGAGAAGCCCATGTCGATGTCTGCAGAACACATCAGGCCTTTGAAGTTGTCTGACTGAAGGAGCTGTCCACTTCTTGATCCTATTTATGTATTCTTCTTTGATATTCCTTTGAAATAAATGCCTCCACTATTGAATTTTGTATTTAAGATGACATTCTCCATCATTTTAGAAGAAAAAAGCTAGTGTTAAGAACCCTAATCACTTTTTATTATATATCACTTACTTACATGTTTATAGATAATTGTTTAGGCCAACTTTTTCTAGACGTTGTTCTCTGTTTTATATATTCTGTGGTCCTCAGAGAGCCCACAGGTGGCAGTGTTCCTCATCTACATCACTCTTACTGGACATGTAATCCATTCAACTTGCGTAGATTATCCATTTTTGGATTTAGCCATTTTATAGATTATCCCTGATCTCCCTTCCCCTCCCAGCCAGCTGGGACCTGGGTCACTGACTTTAGGGCCAGTTATGGGGGGTGGCTGGGGAAAGGAGCCACAAGGGTGTGTATACCCACTGACCATGCCGTCAAGGTAACCCACAGGCAAGGAGAAAAGCCCAGGGCATGGGGACTAGGATGCTGGTCAGTGCAGGGCTCTGTGTTTATTTCCCTGCACATTGGGCTTTCCTCAGGAGCAGCAGGGTTGTGGGTGCTGTTAGCATGATAGTAGGGATTGAACCCTTCCCTTCTGCCCCAGATTCTTCAGCTTTTCACCCTGGAGCATCCTGCCCCTTCTAACCCTGGGGTCTCCAGGTCCTTGGGGAGCACAGGTGGATTCATTGAGAGCAGCTACATCTTTGGGTTGATGTGGGAATCTAGCCAGACATCCTGGGAAAATGGGTTTTGCACATTAATGCCTCTGAACAGCCTCACACAGTCCCTTGGATTGTTGAAAGGCCTGGGGTCTCTTGGTTTGATTTACTGGATAGATATGTACCATAGGACTTAACTGTTGGTTCTCTAAGCTTCCTAACAGCCATAGCAAATTAGTTCACTGTACACTTCACGAGATTAGTGGCGATGTTTCTGTGGTACAGGAGGACCAGAGGATTCTCAAGAACTCGGATGAAATAAGTCTCTGTTCCAGGAAGGGAATTCAGGAATGTCTGCAGACCTTTCTTGGGCCAGCCTCTTCTTCTGCCTTCACGTCTGCCTCTGTATCCTGAATACAATCCTTAGAAAAATAATTTGGCTTGGTTTCTGCAGCAAGAACCTTTTCCGTTTGCATCAATCTCGAACTACTAGTTTACAAGAAATTTTGTTTTATTTTTGCAAAATGGCTCCTTTAATCTCTCTCCTCCCTCCTTATGCTTAACATTTCCTTTCAGAACCTGAGCTGGCTGGAGGAGAAGGAGAAGGAAGTGGTCAGTGCCTTGCGCTACTTTAAGACCATTGTGGACAAAATGGCTATTGATACGAAGGTACTGGAGATGCTTCCAGGGTCCGCCAGCAAGGTGCTGGAGGCCATCTTACCCCTGGTGCAGAGCGACCCTCGGATTCAGCACAGGTGCGTTGCTCTCAAGTCCTCAGTGTCAAAGCAGAGCACGCCTGGAGGCACCATGGTTTGGAGGCACTTCAAACCCAAGGTCTCCAGAAACAGTGAGGTCAGGAGGGAAGGGCGTTCACCCCCCGCCCCTCATCTCTCACCTGATGCTCTCCCAAGGTTGAGACCATCGTTATTTAAGAGGCCTCAACAGCAAGGAAGGTCTCTCCTGTCGTGCAGCTGCAGCCACAGTGAAGTCTGTGGTTGCTCCTTTGCATTAGCTCTTTGGGAATAATCACATTGATTCAGACACATTTCTCCTAGTACCCTGTGCTAACCATAGTTTATTGCATGCTGAGCCCTGTCAATATCCAGCCTATTAGAGACCCAAGCTGCTTAGATGATTAGGCCAGAAGGGGTCAAGAAGAACCCCCCTAGCACAGACCCGAGACACATCACCGTGTCACAGACGGTACCTGGACTTGGTGGAAGCTGGGCGGGGGAGGGGGACGTCAGGCCTCATTTTAGGAGGCTTTTGTTGGGTAATGCTCTTACTGCTAGAGTGCATTTTCCTCTTAAAGGTTAGCAGGCAGCTTGCCCCTGAATTTATTGTTAAGTACAGAAAGACAAGCAGTATTAAATGTAATCTTAAGTGAAAGCCCAGCAGGAGCTTTTTCTTGAGAAACTAAGATGCTGCTGGCTTTGTTTTTCTTCCCCGATACCTGTTCAGGATAAATGCATCCGTTTCAGTTCCACGAGATGGTCTGATGTTCATGTAGACCCATGAGGGTAAGCCTCTGTGGCTTGCTTTCAGAACTTGGCACTGAAGTGCATAGTTTTCTTCTGGGAGGTGAAGCGAACAGTGTCTTTATTTCGAGAGGCTCTCTACCCTGTGGCTTTTCTGCTCTGGGTTCCAGCTGACTGTGTAGGTGGCGGTCTTTGGGCCGGAAGCTCATAGAAGCCAGCTGGTGGTGGAGGATAAGATGCTGGTATGGCTTTGCCCTCCCTTTGCCTCACATCTCCATGCCACACTGCTGTGATATAGGAAACGCCTCTGAGCAGAGGAGTCCATCTGGTGCCCTGTCCACTGCTGCATGGGGTCCTTTATGTGCCAGTCTGGAGAGCCTAGGGACCAAGTACTGTGTGCCTCTGGTAGTTACCCCAGTGCCCAGCCTGCCAAAGGGCCTAGCACTGTCCTCCTTTGAGGGAATGTGCCCGACGGTTTGCTGGAGTCATCTGTGTCCTTGGCTTTTCACACGATGCTCCCATATACCTCTTCTCATGTGATGGTCCCTCATGTGGAAGCAGTAGTCCAGTTGGAAAAAACCAACTCCCCCAGCTACAACAAAGCATTATTTTATGATACCTGTTGCAATTAGAAGGAGGGAGAATTAAAGAGAGTTGCAGTGGTCCATTAAGCTTCCTGAAGGAGATGCTGGAGCTGGGCCTGAAGGAGGGGCAGGAGTGGGATTGGCAGTGGTGGCAGGAGAAGGAGAAAGGCAGGGGGGCTGAGGCCAAGGGCCCAGGGCATCCCTGGAAGAGAGGGGCCTGACAGTGGCAGCCAGTCACGTCATCCCGTTGCCCCAGATGCTAACCCTCTTTGGGAGTACAGACAGTCCCCTTAGCTAAATCCTGTAATCCTGGCGGGGCAGGGTATTGCTACCAGGATCGCTGCTTGCACGTGTCAGCCAGCAGCCGCACCTGGGGGATGACATGCAAACCCTGCAAGAATGGAAACAGTATGATGAGGGTTGGGGGCATTTTTTGTCTATGGGGAGGTTCTATAGTTATTTTATAGTTGGCAAAAATTATTTAATGTCTGTAACAATTTCGTAGAAGGAGTAAGAGAAATGTCTGAGTGTGGCCAGAAGGAACCACATGGGGTTTTTTTGTTTGCTGGTTTTCTGGTAGTCTTTTGGCTAATACCATTTAAAGGATTTTTCCTCCTGAAATGCTTGCAGAGCCAATTGATGACATTTTTATCCATCCCGTTGAGATCCCTTCCGTGTCTCTTCGGGGCTCCTTCCATCCTCTCACTCCTCCCAGTGCAGTCTGTGGGCTGGGAAGGTGTTCTCCTGCCCTCTGCTCAGCCGTGGAGCCTCCGGAGACGCTTGGGAGGAGGGCCTGAGCTTGGCTTTGAAGTTTCCAAAAGCAGACCAACAGCAATCTGCTGGCCAGTGTTTCCTCGTCCTAGACCTTCCCTCGTCTCCTAAGATCTCAGTCCCTTCACTTCACACAGAGGTGTGTTCTGCTTCCAAGCTAGTCATGTGTGGGGTGGACACAATTGCTGAATTCCTCAAGTGCTTTCAGGGAAAGGTTACCATCTGGTGCAAAAAGAAAGTGTGACATGAAAGTGTGTCCCTCGCCCCCTTTATGGGCAGTGGTCCAACAGTGTGATGCTCTGAGGGGTCCCCTCGGTGGGAGGCAGCAGTCTGTGCGGGGAGGCCTCCCCTGGCCTCTCAGGAGGAGGCGGAGTGGCTCAGAGTGTGTGCCCCTGCGGGATGACATCCCCTGGGACCCAGCCCCCAGGAAGATGGCAGCCTCTGTCCTGCCCTCTCACCCTTTTTCTCGGGGTGGGCCCCACACCGAGTACTGTTCCTTAGGAGGGGCCTCTAAGGCAGCCGACCCCAGGCTCCCTCGCAGCGCCTTCTGTAAGTTTTTCTTCCTTCTAGTGGGACCTCATTCCTTCTGACTTCTTCCTGGGGGAGCGCGTGCAGAGGGGCCTGAGGAGCCGAAAGGGAAGCCCAGACCTCTGGGAGAGCTTTTCCTCCTTACCTGGTTCTGAAGAGCTTCTCACTAGGGTGTTGTTTGTTTCAGGTTTCTGTCTTAAATGGCTCCTTTTTAGAACCTGTTTTAACTGTAACTTAAAATATCATGTGTTTCTACTCAAAATTACATCTTTGGCTCCTAAATGTCTGCCTTGTTCTTTTTCTTGTGATGTTTGTTCTTCCTCTGTTATAATACATATTTAAAATGGAAAAATAATCCTTTCCATAATTCCTAGGGAAAAATAACCTTTAGTTATTTAAAAATACATGGAAGACTTCATTTTCGGCTGTACCCTATAGTCATCAAGGTGTCCATAAGCACCGGGGCTTCTGTTTCTGTGTGTCTGAATCACGGTGTAGCTGGGATCTCCCCACCCCCACCCCACCCCAGCCCCCTGGTCTCCTCGCCTCAGATCCTCGTTCTGGAAACACTTCATTAGTGCAATGCTGCTGAGCCCATGTTAGGAGAAGTTCTAGGAAATTACAGATCACATTCAAAGGCTGTTCTTTAAAGGATCTGCCTGCTAAAATTCCACAAACCTGCTGGCTCCTTGTGACACATCTAACATGAATTTCAGTCTGATTCAAAACAAGAAGTATACAATGCTCTGAGCTAGTCCAGTGATTAGCACCAGGAGGAGGGGAAGGTGGAGCACTGCTCAAGAGATGTTATCAGAACCTGGTGGAGGATGTGAGATCTGAAAAAGCATATAAACCGTCATGATGGGATTTTTATATATTTGGAAAATGGGAAAAAAAAATGTTATAACAGACTAGAATATAAAAGCTCCATACAAGGAGATAGGTTCAGGGAGGAAGTTTATCAAGAGAAGGTATGGAAAGATTGAGAAACATGACCTAGTCACCAGGAAACTGGTTTTATCCCAGATGGATACCTTAAAGTGATGGTCAGGCTTTAGATTTTTAACATTGTTTTTCAAAATCTCTTCCCTCCAGCTCAGCCCTCTCCTCCTGCTACAGCCGAGTGTACCAAAGTCTCGCCAACCTCATCCGCTGGTCTGACCAAGTGATGCTAGAAGGTGTGAACTCAGAAGATAAAGAGATGGTGACATCTGTGAAGGGGGTCATCAGGGCCGTTCTGGATGGAGTGAAGGTACGAGTGCAGGTCCCACAGCCCTAGCCGGAAGCTTAGAGCTGCCTCCCTCCCAGATGTGACCACGGAAGAACATGTTCCTGAACTTAGTCCATGCGAATGATGATCTCTTGGCGTCTCTGGCTTTGGTGCACTGCTCTGTCCCCTGGCTATTTAATTCTCTCTGGTACAAATGGCTTTTACGACACAAGGCCTTTGGAGTACCCATCCCCACAGCTAGAAAAGCTGCCAGAAGCAATCCGCATTCCCTGAGCATTGTGTTCAATCTTCAGTGACTCTTTATATTACAGGACTTGCTGTGCAGGGGACAAAATGCAGAGGGAATTGCTTTTGCATTAACTTTTAACAAAACTTCTAGCTTGTCAACTGCTACCTTTTCATGTTCTAAAAAGTTCTGGGATTCTTAGTAAAAAAGCAGTATTCAGATGAGTAGGAAATGAAACTATGTATGTAATATCCATGATGTGGTCTGTGAATTTACTACCCAGGAAGGTCAGAAACAACATAATAGAAAGTTATGAATCATAGTTAAGGTGGGAAGGGAAGACATAGAGGGTCTGGAATTGGGGTCTGAGGGACAAACCCTAATTGAGAAAAGAGTCCTAGTTGATGAGGAGTAAGGCAGAGTGTAAGGCACGAAACGGACGAGTGTCTGTGGGTCAGGAGGGCTGTGAGCAGCGGTAGAGTGGACCCTTCTGTTATGAGGCCATAGAATGTAGTTATATTATACTGGGGTCCAGCTAGGTTTAAATCCGAGTTCACCACTTACTAGTCTGTGAACTTGAGCAATTTATTCAGTTGCTCTGTACCTTGTTAACCCATGCATAGAATAGGTATAAATAATGGTGCCACATATCATGAGATTGTAGGAAGGATTAAATTATTTAATACATGTAAAGCTCTTAAAACAATGGCTAGCACATACTAAGCACACAGATCTCAGCTGCTGTTTATTATAGACTATATGGGTCTAGAGGTACACTTTCCAGACTGATCTCCTGGCTTGAGAAAACTGTGTCCTCCTCTCTGCACCCTTCAACCCAAAATTACAGGTGAGGTACTTACCCTCAGTCAAAAGAATTCTTCCCCACTCAACCACACTCAGATTCCTGAGAGTTGCCTCCTTAGATCGACACCCCTCAGGAGCTGTGGAGAGTAGAGTAAGGGCCCCCCAAAGAGTAAAAGGTGTGGAGAGAAGGCTGAGCACTGCTTAGTGTTCCAGATCACACCAGACTGAATTGTGTTGCTTGGGGACAGCTGGGCGGGTAGCTCCCCACCTCCAGGACCCACATAGGGCCACTGTGTCTGCTGGGGACTTTCTTGCATTCATTTAGACACAGGCTTGACCAGGTGACATCAGAGTTCCCCCTGGTGGCTCCCAGGTTCTCTTCATTCCCAAAGATTTTGTGGGTCCTCCATTCTGTGTTTTGGCCAGTGAGACGTAAGGGTGTAGCCCTGGGTGGCTGTTGTCTAAGACTTTATGTCACTTTCCAGAGTTCGGAGTGTGGTGACACACATTATCCCATTCGATTTTCCCAGGAGCTCTTTGAGGTCAGCAGGGCAAGATGGGACGTGATCAGGGTCATCATTCATCAGCAGTGTACAATCCTGGCTCACCCACCCTTTGCTCTTCCTGTCCAGGCTTCTGGAAAGGCTGTTACTGAAAGTCGTTGTTTTTCACATGGCATTGCTTAGGTTTCCTTCTACAAAACTGACTATAATGAGATGTTCAAAACAAGAACATGCAGAATAGCAGAGACAGTTTCTGTGTGGAAGGCTTTGTGGCGTCCCTGAGTGCATTCCTTATGGCATCAGCTGAAAGGTGTCTAAGAGAAAAGGTTTCTCTGCTTTTTCCAGGTGACCAGTATGAGAGTGAGAACCTGGCAGTGTCTGAAAACAGACAGCTTTGCCACAAATGTTTTTAAAATATTTCAGCCAGAACAAAGATTCTCTAGGCAAAGAGCTCTGTAAATTCAGTTTTGTTTCATTTATTCTGGAAGCATTTGTTGAGAACCTCCTGTGCCAGGCAGCAGGTAGAGGTGGGACTCTAGTGGTAACTGGCCCAGTCCCTGATCCGATGGAGCTCCCACGCTCAAGGGAGCTAGGGGAACAACCAGCAGCAGCCTGTAGTTCCGTTCTCAGGCCCAGTGTCACAGAGGAACCGTGGCACAGGGCCCTGCATGGGTCAGCAGGTGGCCTTCCTTTTTCAGGGTGGTCAGAGACGCTTTGCCAAGGGAGAGACAGAGAGACAGGCCAAAGTCTGAGGGATAAGCAGGAATGGACTCGTGTCACTGGAAGCTTTTCCTTGTTGGAATCAGTCCAGGCAGTGGGGACACTGTACTGCTGGTGTTTGTATACGGTCTGATAGCAGCAATGGCTGACGTTTACTACCTCTGAGTGCTTGTAATGGCTCTCCAAGGTGGGCATGAGGGCCCCATCACAGGCGTGGAGACTAAGGCTCAGGCCGCCCGGCAGTCAGTCAGTGGCAAGGGGCTGAGTCCCACCCAGGCCTGCAGTGCCAGGCCCTGAGCATTCACTGTGCCTCCCACCTCCCACAAGGAGGGAGAGTCGTAGCTCAGCCCAGGGGATTTTGTATGTTCCTACCTCCACTCCAGCTGGCTTCCAGCTTCTCTGTCCCCATCAGGCTTGGGACACCTTATAAGCCCATGTCCCAGGGGTGTGAGAGAGCTTCAGTCAGCTGGGAGGGATGCCGGTACAGAAATAAAATACATTCACAAGGATGTCGTCATCCCACTTGGAGGAGAAATGTTGGCACGTTCCTTTAAACTGACTCACCATTTTTTCAAGTAAGTCATGCAGTTGCTAAATGGAATTTTTTTTGAAGGGTTGAGAGAATGTTTAAGAACAGGATTGCTCTGGTTTTGTCCCTGAATGGGTTAGTGCCATTTATCACTTAAAGCCCCCACATGATGGTCACTTGTTAGCCCTGTAACCTTGAGCAGGTTACTTCTCTGAGGTTCAGGTAGGTTTTTAAATATTTACCCTGAGGATTTGAAGAAAGATTAATTAAACTCATGTACATAAAGTACATGGTAAGTGCTAGGTGCCCACTAAAGTGGATAAGTACTGTTAACTATAGAAATGTTAACTTTTGGACCTGCTTACATTTATCAGCCCTTGAAAATGACTGTGGCTTGTTTCCATGTAATTTTATAAATGTCCACTCAAAAGATAGACCTGTTATTATCTGATCTGGACTGGTAGGCGCTTTACCGATGGGAGCCTGAGGCTCAGAGATGACAGTGGCTCTCCAAGAAGAGTTTAAAGGCTCTCGCTTTCCCATTTCTCTAGGAACTAGCCTAGGACCTAGCTGTTGGGGGACTGAGCTTGTCAAGGTCAAAAAGATAGCCCAGTATGTTCTTTCGACATGAGAATCCCAGTTAGTAACTTTGCCATTCAAATTTCAGCCTTTCCTCTTGTCTCAGATGTACAGCTTCTCACCCGTCTCCCTGGGCTCTGCTTTGCTCTCTTTGCAGACCCTTAAGGGATCACCATTCTCAGACCTAGAGCCTCTTTTCCGGACCTCCAACTCTGTCCCTGTCCCCGTTCACACACACTTTTTTTTTCCCCTTAATTAAAAAAAAAGTCTTCCTACACCGACAACCTTGGGGAAAACTTTGGGATACCTGCTGTTCTGTCATGTAACCATCACCACTCAGAACTGAGCTTGTGTACCAAACTCACTCTGTAAAACAGGAATATTTTGAAAGAAATGTTTTCCTGACTGTATCAGTTAGGATTGGTTTCACTGCAAGAAATCCAAAATAATACTGGCTCTTAAGAGTTAAAACTTTATTTCTCTTTCATGTAGTTCAGAAATAGGCAGTCCAAGGCTAGTATGACATTTTCACAATGTCGTCAGGGACTTGTCTTCTCCCAAGAAGGGAGAACCCTGCTGTCATGAACGCATGGATTCAGACCTCCTGGTCTAAAATGGCTGCTCATTCTCCATCTGTTATGACTACATTCCAGCCAGCGAGGAAGAAGACAGAATAGAAAGTTGCGCCCTCTCTATTTAAGGGAGCTTCCTCAAAGGCCTCACAGAACTTTCACTTACATGTTATTAGCCAGAACTTGTTATTTAGCCAGCTAAAATTCTATTAGTAAGGAAAGACAGATCTTGTGGGGCAACTAGCTAGCTCTGACACACTGACATTTCAAATAAGCCATCTCTTTTATTCCTCATTCAGCCTATTTTTAAATTTTTTGATGAAAAATTTCAAACCTTTGCAAAAAAGAGAATATAATGAATCAGTCCCATCACATAGCTTCCACAGTGTCCACTCATGGCCAGTTTCTTCTATACCTCTGCCTGCTCCTCCTGGATTATTTGGAAGCAAATCCCAGACATCTTGTCATTTCATCTACAAATGCCTTAGAACATATGCCTAGAATATAGGAAACTTTTTCTGTAAAGCACCAGATAGTAAATATTTTAAGCTTCTCAGGCTATATAAAATCTCTGTTGTATATTCTTTGCTGTTTGCTTGATTGTCTTCATTTTTTTTTTTTTAACAAAGCATTCTTACCCTGAGGGCCTTAGAGAAACAAGCCCTAGCTGGATTTGGCCTGCAGAGTGTAGTTTGCTGTTTTTAAACAGTGTGTTTTTCAATTCAAGATCCAAATAAAGTCCATACACTTAATTCATTGATAGGTGTCTGAAGTTCCCTCTTCTTTCCATTTTTCTCCTTGTAACTTACTTGTTTTTTTAGAAAGCGTTTTTGCTTCAGCACGTTTCCCACATCCTAGATTATGCTGATTACCTCTTGTGGAGTTATTCAGCCCATGCCTTTGTCACTTGAATCTCCTATAAAACTAGAGGCTCCGTCAATTCCTGTTTTTTGTATTTAGAAGGAAGCTTCCTAGGTGACACCCTGTACTCCCACCCGGAGGCACCTCCCTTTGGCTCCTTTAGCACAGATTGATGGTCATTGCCCAGGTCCATTCATTCATTAAGGGTTGCAAAATTATGACATTCCAATTTCTGCCATTCTTTCATCATTCCATTGCTGCACTGTATCTAAAAGAGAGACTTTTCTTTGTCAGTGTATGGTTATCCTGAGTTACAATTCTCAGAGGAAAGACAGCATCGGTGCTCAGTTCCTTCCTTCCTTTACCAGTTATCAGAATAATCAGCGTTTCCTCACATGCTGTTACATGACCAATGAACTGAGGTTTGTAAAGTGTCATTTTGAAGTCACGCGTTTAAACATACTTGCCAGGCTCCAGTCGCCCTTAGTGATTCCCAGCGGCCACCTTTGGCCAGTGAAGTCTTCTTCAGGTTGTTCCCTGAGTTTATCTGGACATGACCTTAGAGGTCTTTAGTGGTTTTCTCACTTTTTGGGTTGCAAGGATATTCCAGGTTCATCTGGTACTTAACTGTATTTTAGGGGGAAGGAGTGATAGCTTTATTGAGATTTAATTCCCATGCCAGTAATTTACCCATTTAAAATACACAACTTAATGATTTGTAGTATTTTTAGAGTTATGCACCCATCACCACAGTCAACTTTAGGACATTTTCATCACCTCAGATGAACCGCATACCCTTTTACACTCCCCCACCCCAGCCATCCTCCCCCTCCACCAGCCTTAGGCAGCCACTAATCTGCCTTCTGTTTCTGTAGGTTTGCCTGTCCCGGACATTTCATAGAAATGGACTCACAAACTCTGTGGTCCTTTGTGACTGGCTCCTGTCACTTAGCATAATGGCTTCAAAGTTCACGCCTGTGGTGGCATGGGCCAAAATGTCATTCCTTTTCATCGCCAAATAATATTCCACCATATGGATGGACCACATATTATTTATTTGTGGACACTTGGACATTTGTTTCCACCTTCTGGCAGTTATGAATAATGCAGCTGTGAACATTCATGTACAAGTTTTTGTGGGGGTGTATGTTTCCATCTCTCTCGGGTAGATACCTGAGACTTACTGGCCATGTAGTAACTCTGTGTTTGATCATGTGACTAACTGCCTGACTACTTTCTAGAGCAGTGGCATCATTTTACATCCCCACCAGCAGGGTGTAAGGGTTCCAGTTTCTCCACATGGTCACCATTCTCACTTGTTATTATCTGTCTCTTTGATTCTAGCCATTCTAGTGAGTGTAAAGTAGGATCTCATTGTGGTTTTGACTTGCATCTCCCTGATGGCTGACAATATTGAGCATCTTTTTCTGTGTTTATTGGCCATTTGTATGTCTTCTTTGGAGAAATTTGTATTTAAATCCCATTTTTTATTTGGATTATTTGTGTTTTTTATTACTGAGTTATCTTGTACATTTCATACTACAGACCAGGGGTCGGCTCTTCCTCTAAGGAGTCCTGGTTCCCTTATTAGGAAATGGTACTTGGAGACCACACACTCCAAGGGCTAAGTTTTCTCATTGCTGCTGATGGTCATGTGCTTTGTTTCTCTGACAATGCATCTTGACCTTATACTAGTACTTCCAGTTCTCACTCAAGACCAGCCAGTTGTTTACTTAACCTCATCAAACTCACATCTTAATTTTCTCCCTCCCCAACACTGAAAATCCCAATGGTATCCACAGAATGACTCGTTGGCTTTTTGCCACAAAACAAACACAACAGTTTCAGAACAACAAACACCAGCTACCTCCAACTTGATTATTAAAAAATTACTTTAAATGTTCCAAAGTTATTTTTGACCTTCAGGTTATCTGTCATTTTGCAGTCATTTGAAATAGTTCTTTGCATGGTTACATAGTTGTGTTCATCTTACTTATGATGTATTTGAGGAATTACAGTATCCAGTGGTTTTAAGTATTTCACTGCTTTGAAAAGGAGGAAAGGGAAGGAAAAAGGGAAAAGAAACACCTGGTTATCTGAGTAGACATTTTTCTATTAGGAGTTGTGTGGGATATACTTTTAAATCAAAGGTGTCATCACACTTCTATTTCAATTTCGTACATTCAGGTTTTGGGGTCATTTCTGTTGTCTTGTTTTTTAAAATAACAAAGTGGCTTCAAGCAAGATAATCTCTTTCTCCTTACCACCCCTTCCAATCTATTTTCTTAGCAGTTTACTTAGTTATTTGTCTAATAAGTGTGCTAACGTGAAGATGATACCAAACACTGGCTGCTTTTTCATTTTCAAGGGTGCTGGGGTGTAGAAGCACCTCCTGGCTAGGCTAGGATTGTCGCAGAGCTGCTCTGTTTTGGGCCTGACATGTGCTTTCCCATCCTGGTTGCTCTGCTTAGTTACAAAAGTCAAGAGAAAATCTTTCAGTGACCTGTAAGCCTCTTTAGGGCCTTTTGGGAGGGGAAGGGATGACTCCTGCAAGCTTTTAATGTTTGAGTTGCAGTGTTTGCCCCAACTGCACCATTTTACTATTTTGGCACAAAGAAGCCCAGCTTGTCCTCGTGCCGCTCCCCCACGCAGACCCAGCCAGCCGCCCTGCTCTGTAGGTCTCCTCAGCACCCACCTGTGCAGCGGAGTTTGCGATCTCCTCCAGCTGCCTTGTTTTTAGGCTGTTAAAGAATGCCGGCCAGTGCCTCCTGACTGGGAGTGGCCTCCCAGAGCTGACGTCAGGCGTCACTTGCCGCCCCAGTCCACATCCTAGAGCCTTGGCTGCTTGACTCTCTGCCTCGTCCTGACCGTGTATGAGAAGGAAGATACTTCCTCTGTTGTGTTGCTGCTTCACACCCACTATGGATACAGGCAGAAAAGGCCCCTTTTTGTCACCTTAAAGAATTCACTCTGGGGCTGGACACCCTGTGATCTCATTAAGCCTCTTCAGTTGCAGGAAACTCCCCACCAATGGCCTGTATTCGGTGTCCATGGTGACGAAGCTGCCTTAGAACAGCCAGCTGGTCGAGGGGCTGGTCATAGCTAGGGGCACGTGTCTCCTTGGACTCTGGTCCCTGAACCAGGAAATTCACGGGACCAGAACGTGATAAGAGGCCAGACCGTAGCAGGTCGGGATGGGGCGTGAGCAGGAGCAGCAAGCCCCTGCGTGCCGACAGGCGTTTGACGTTCTGTGCTTACATGCTGGCTTACACACAGTACGGTTCCCTCCGTGTGAACCCGGAGGACACTGGTCATCACGGGGCATCTTGGGACCCTTGTGGCAGGGCAGCGTGATGGCAGGCCTCAGGACATCGGTGTCGCCCGTGGCACCTTGTCGCAAGCCCTGTGTGCCCAGTCTGCTCTGGCATCACGTGGCCAAGGGGAAGATAGGAATGAAGGGGACTTTCTCTCTTACTTGTGCACCTGAGCTGGTATTTGACTTGTTGAAGGTCATTGAAGGTGGAAGCCTCTCAGTGATCATGTTCAGTGTGAACAAAATGGACATGGAGTTAAAGTAGGATGCATTTAGAAGGGTATAGCTCCCTTTTTGGCTTTTGAAGACTGCTCTTTGTTGAGCTGGTAGTTGTCTGGTTCACAGCTGCTGCTGTGGACACTGAGTCTGGTGCCAACTTCCTCAGTCAGTTCAAACCTGCACCTCAAAAGGACAGGAAAGCCTGGCACCTTCCCCAAGCTCTGCCTGTGGTAGGAGAGGCTGGGCTCTCGCCAGGTTATGCCTGGTCAGCTCTGAACGAGGGCAGGGTGTTGGCACCGGGCCAGATCCATGCCCTCTGAGGGTTCTCATCTGTCTGTGATAGTGAGGCAAGCTGAGACTAAAGCGGTCCGGCTGGTCTGTCTGGGCTGGAAAGTTGGTGGTGAATACAGGCACTGCCCACCCCCTTACACCCTCTAGGTGTCCGGGCCAGCTCACCGGCAGCCGGGACGTGGTCTCGGAGTTCGGGTTCACACTTGCACATGTGTGCCTGTCATCCCATGATCCCTTCGCCCTCATTCATTTGTGGAGGTCACACAGCTGCTTCTCCAGGAAGATGACATTCTAATTATAGTTGCTGAAGAATCAGGGAAGAATTAGTGGAATTCTTGCTACAGCTACAGGTGCCAGCACGCCGACTGTCCCTGCTCCTTTGCCCTGCTCGTAAGGAAGAGTGAATGTGAACGTGGGGCTTGAGGACACGTCGCCCGGCCCTCTGACCCCCTAATGCTGTGGTGCTCCTCTCTGCCCCGCGACATGCTTTGAGGACAGGGCGCGCCTGGTACTCTCCTCTGGGCAGTGGGTGCAGGGGCTGGTCACACAGTCTTGCCTCTCTCCATCCTGTAGTCCCCAGCTAGGCAGCTAGGCCTTAACTATCTGCGAGGTTTGTTTAACTTCTAAATGGAGCCAGCAGGAAAATGCTAGCATTCTCCTTTGTTCTGCCAGTACTTGACTCAGCGATCTCATTTCTCCATGTTTCTCCAAGAATAGGTTGGTGTTACGGCCTCAGGTGACACTGAGTCTGGTCATAAGGAGTATGCCTTTCGTTGTTTTTTCTTAATTAGTATTTCAGAAGTAATGTATGTTCACTGTAGAAAATTTAGAAAATTCAGGGAAACAAAAACAAAATAACAGGTGTTTCATAGCCATATTTTTTAAATACACGTACTCTTGATTGTTTTTTGTTCCAAAACATACTATATGTACACCAGTGTAACCACCAGGGCCCATCAACAGGAGAAAGGATAAAGCAGTTGTGGGTTTATCTGTACACTGGAATACAACTCAGCAATCAAAAGGGCTCTCCTGCACACAAAAGCGCGGGCGGTCACACTGAGTGCAAGAAGAGGGACAGGACAGAGGCAGAGAGTAGATCAGTGGTGGTCAGGGGCTGGGAGCTGAGGGCACTGAGGAGGGGCTGAGCAGGAGGTCGTTTCTTCTGGGGGTGATGCAAAGCCCCAAAGTGACTGTGGTGGTGGTCAAACAGCTCTGTGAACAGACGGAGAACCATCAACTACACTTTTAAGGGCTGCATTTTATGGCATGTGAATTAGAGATCCATAAAGCTGGACACAAAATGGTGTGCACTGCCAGATTCCATTTATATCAGGTTCTAGGCAAAGGTAATCTAAGAAATGGAAGTAAAAGGGAGCAGGGCGATTTACCACACAGAGTGTTGGAAATGTTCTGTATTTTTTGAGTGGTGCATACACGGGTATTTGTTATTGGGGAAAAAAAGGCATCCTAGGTGGGGAAAAAGCCCAAGTAAGCCCTGGTCTCCTTTTTTTTTTTCTTTCTTTCTACTTCAAGAAATACTTTCTGAAGTCATTTCTCTGTTGGGCATTAAGCCCTTAACTTTCCAGCCAGTCATCTCTGTGCACCAGCAGCCGCCATGCCCATAGCCAGCTCACTTGGGAGCCCGCCTTCCCCAGGCCCGAGGTGTGCTCGTCCGGACAGGCAGCACCCGACACACCCCGCGCTGGCTAAAAAGTAGTTCTTCTCCCACAGACCGACTGGGAATGTGTCCTCCCAGAAATTCAATTTGTGTGATGATCCTAGTCATTTTGAGACCTTGAGGTTCATTTCCCCCTTCCGAGAGGAAGTAGTACTTACGCATTTGAAACTTCTCAACATGTATGAAGGTATTTTTGGAGGGTAGGGGCCACTTTGGGAAGTCGTGCAGATTACCAAAGTCAAATAATGCTTGTATTTATGGTATGTGGGAGATGCGTCTGGCACAAAAACGAGACTCAGCAGCAGAGGGTAGACGGCCGGCCAGCACTGCGAGTGCTCTGTGGCGGGGAGCCTGCTGGTGCCTCACTGCTTTTCTTCTGCACACTCTAGGAGCTGGTCAGGCTCACCATCGAGAAGCAGGGGCATCCGTCTCCAACAAGCCCAGTGAAACCCAGTTCCCCAGCTTGCAAACCTGACAGGTGAGTTCTGCCTAAACTCCCAGGCCCTGGTCACATTGAGAAGGAACAGAGCCAGGTCAGACAGCCCACGTCAGGCAGGCTGTGGGGGCCCAAGGCCTGTGTTCCCTGAGCTCTTCCAGCTCACACACGTTTGGAAGTGTTGCCTGGTCGCAATGTTGATAGTCAGTGTGACTCTTACGAAGGATAGTGTGTGAGTGTACAGGGACCCACATCTGCACTTTTCCTGACCAGCTTCCTTTCATAACTGCAAAGAATTTTGAAGGGTTGGGTTTTGGGGATTTAGCTTTGAGAACATTAGCTTTATCAAGAAAATAAACTGAGGTCAATTTCTACTACTACATGCCCCTAGTAAAAGCATAAAACATACATTTGGAACACTTTAGAGAGCCTTTAGATCATCTGGCCCAAGGATTCCTTTCACAGACAAGGAAACCCAGATGCAGAGTCAAGGGACTTGGTCACACTCCTGCTCTTTGTTATTGATCAAACAAGACTTGACACCCCGTCTTTGTCGTGGATGGCAGGGCACAGTGTCCAGGCTCCTGCTCCTCGGCACCCAGGCCTCCCATCATTTCCCTGCCCCAGTCACATCCTGATATTCTCAGGACCTGCGTGCGTGCCAACCTTCTCTGACCCCAACTATCTTTTCAACTATCCAGCCAGTCTGAGCTCCCCCTGACAGATCGAGAGATGGAGATTCTAAACAAGACGACCAGCATGTCGCAGTCGGCCGAGCTGCTCCCAGACTGTACGGATGAAGAGGTCGCGCCTCCCAAGCCCCCCTTACCAGGCATTCGGGTGGTTGATAATAGGTAATACTCTTTTCCTAGCACCATCGTCTGTCTGTGACATAATCTGACACATGGGTGGATAGAATGCACAAGATGAACACAGGGCCGCCAGAGTGAGAACTCGGAGCCCAGTCCCCGCTCTCTAGGCACCCAGAGGTTTGATCTTCCTTGGGAGGGATGTCTCCAGAGGCAGGACATGAGCTCAGGCCCAGTACCTTCCCTTGCCGCACACTCCAGGAACTTCCAATGGCTTGCCTGTTAGTCTTAGCCAAGCAAAAACCAGCATAATTTTTTGTGGAAGAAGAAAGGATTTTTCCAATGTTAGTTTTTTGACATTGCTAGGTTGCTAGGTTTTATTTTGGCAGAGGGGAGTGGGATGGAATTCAGAGTGTAAGAAGTAGGTGTGAAGTGTCTAATAATTAAAGAATCCCACATTCTGTACCCTAAGATCTTTTTAAAGAGTTTTTGTTTGGGGTGTTTGTTCTGATAGGATTTCTTGATCTGTTTCAGTCCTCCACCAGCCTTGCCACCAAAGAAAAGACAGTCCGCTCCGTCCCCTACCCGAGTGGCCATCGTGGCCCCCATGAGTCGGGCCACCAGTGGCTCCAGTTTGCCTGTTGGAATTAATAGGCAGGTAATGCAGCCCCATACAGAAAGGCAGAGGAAGGCTCTGGGTTTGGGAATTTGACTCCTGAAGCTGAAGAAACCCAATGATGTTCCATCCCTGGCCACAACGAGATGATCTCCCTTGCAGGGGTCGAAGTCTCCTCGGTCATCCTTCTCTGAGAATGTGGTAGAAGTTCCTGGCAGGGGTGGGGAGGTGGGGCATCTGCGCCCAGCCCTAGGCCCTCCCTGGCCGTGCACTCCAAGCACTCCTAAAGGCTTCTTTCTGAGAGGCCACGGATGCCACATTTTGCTGATTACATCAACAAGCTTCTGAGCTTGGCCATCTTTCCTTCTCTAAGTAAACATGCCAATTCCCTCCCCTGGTCTCTGCCACCATTTCTCAAAAGTGACTTGGGTTTGTTTTTATTTTTCCATGTGAGGATTTTGACATGGACTGTTACGCACAGAGGCGGCTGTCGGGAGGCAGCCACTCATACGGCGGAGAATCGCCCCGCCTGTCCCCCTGCAGCAGCATAGGCAAGCTCAGCAAGTCGGATGAGCAGCTGTCCTCTCTGGACAGGGACAGTGGGCAGTGCTCCCAGCACACAAGCTGTGAAACACTCGGTGAGCCGCGGGCACCTTCGCCGTCACTCCTGTCTTGTCATTTCTCGGTAGCACCTTTGGGGTCATGCAGTGCTGCCAATCATGGGCTAAATGACCTTGGCTGAGTCATTCAAAACCTGAGCCTCAGTTTCCTCATCTACCAATATCTTTCTGTCAAGGAGGTTGAAAGTTTAAATTCAATAACAGTGTGCACCCACACAGAAGACACTCAACTGGTAGCTGTTACTCTGGTTAATCTGGCAGTTTGTAATTTGACTCCCTCTGCCAAAAGTAAGAGCCATCTGTGCTCAGAGCTACAGATGCAGGGGAGAGCCCAGGACGGCTTCTGCCAGAGGGTGCAGGCAGGTGAGCAGCACATGCTGACACCCTCGTACATGAGGGCAGGAGCAAAGTTGGAAAGGCAGCTTGGCAGGAGGCTTTAGAGGATTAAGCTGTTCGTGTCCCCTGAACTAGATATTTCACTTCTGAGAGTTTAATCTTAAGGATATAATCAGATTTATAGCAAGACCTCCATCCTAGGATATTAATCTCAGCCTTATTAGTAGTGATAATCTGGAAACAGTCTAACTACTCAGTGGTAGGAAATCAGATGAATTATGATACATACATGTGGTAGAATAAGACAGAGCTACTAAACATAGATTGTGATACGTTGATCATTGGACAAAATCCAAAACCATTTACATGGTGTTTTCTCAGTTTGGATTAAAAAAAAAAAATCCTAGGGGGGAAAAACAAGACTTCCAAGGAAATACATCAAATTGTAAACAGAGATTATAGTCGGATTATGGAATTAGAGATGGTTTTTGTTTTCTTGGTATGTTTTTTCTTGCCACGCTTTTTACAGTGGTCATGCTTTTTTTTTTTTAAGAAAGAAATTTAAGAAATACAGGAAAGCACAAAGAATAGGATAACAAAGAGCCCTATTCCCATCTGGTTTTACTTTTATAACAGCGAGAAGAATAAAGAATATAAAAGTAAGAGCCTCTGTGTGATGAGATGGGAGGCACATTTTGTCTCACTGTAGTGAACAGGATTGGGTGAATGTGGGCGGGGTGGGTCATTTCTTTCTGCAGGGTGCTAGCTCATGGGTGTGTGCTTCCTGTTGTGAATGCAGATCACTATGATCCTGACTACGAATTCCTTCAGCAAGACCTCTCCAACGCGGACCAGATACCTCAGCAAGTGGCCTGCAACCTTAGCCCGTTGCCGGAGTCCTTGGGAGAGTCTGGGTCTCCGTTTCTTGGCCATCCTTTCCAGTTGCCTCTTGGCAGCTGTCCCCAGCCAGAGGGGCCCTCAGCCCCAGGGCAGCAGCCAGACATGCCGCCTGCCCTCCCCGAGAAGAAGCGCAGGAGTGCGGCCTCCCAGACCACGGACAGCTCCAGCTGCAGGGTGTCCTACGAGCGGCACCCCTCACAGTACGACAACATCTCCGAGGATGACCTGCCGACCCCCGCCGCGGTGCAGCCCGCCCCCTTCACGCCCTTTGCTGCTCTTCTCCCCTTGCCACAAGCAGGCTCCTCAGCCTCTGTCGGATTTGGGGGTGATTTCACTGCTCCTGGATCAACGGGTGACCCAGAAAAACCACCTCCTCTACCAGAGAAGAAAAACAAAAACAGTAAGTTTTTATTGAACTGTTGTCAGAAAGTAGGTTTTGCAACCTAAAATGGTGATAACGTTTTATTTAAGCCTTAGACCAAAGTCAGACCAGTGGCCTCATAATTTCATAAAAGATAGGCCCACAGGTACACAGACACTTCTGGGAGCCTGTTTTGCCGATACTGGTGATTGTTTTTAGAGCCTGATAAGCTGATCTCTCCTGTGGTCTCTAGAAAACCTTCAGCCTGTGGTCTCCCCAGAGCCCAAGTGTTTGGTGTCTTTTAAATGGCAGGCAGTTGACCTGGCCTGAACACAGTGACAAAGAAATGAGTGTCACAGCTTCGGGACAGCATTACAACAACCTCTAGGTAAAGCAAGATGGGCATTTGAATTTTAAAAAGAACTTGCCCTGCACACAGAGAGGTTTCCTGAGGATCCCTGAAAGCATGTAGGGCACTGTTGAGAGAGCTCGCGCTCCCTGTCTTCTGTTTGCAGACCCTGAAATGTCACATGATGACTTGGACTCTGAGATTGCCTGGTTGGAGTTGCTGAGGACACTCTTTGGGCCACATATTTTAACATATGATATTATTAGGGCCCAGGAGCAGACCTGAAATTTTGGACTTTTGTATTTTGACTATTTTCCAACTATAAATTTGCCATCAGATTCCTAAGTAGAGTTCTGCAGGCAACGGTTTCTTTTGCTGGCCCCCTGACTGCCCCACATTGCTTCTCTCTCCACCCCCCACACTAGCATAGGACCACTCCATTTTTCTTTGGCAGACTGACTGTCACCATTTAGATGTGAGTGTAGCCACCTCAGCCCCACAGCCTGGGATTCCCTGGCCTCAGTGGAAACATCCAGCAAAGAATTCCTACCAAATACGAATTAAATTTCCATTCCACATTCCCAAATGAGAGCATCTGATTGGCTCCACCTAGAGCAGGGCCACTCTCCAAGAAGGGGGAGCTGGCCTGGTTAAACACATGAGGATTGCCCGAGGGCCAGCCGGGCAGGCCGCCGGCGAAGGTGGCCACCGAGGGCATAACGTTTCCCCAGCTCCTCAGTGGAAGCCGTCAGCTTGTATAATGGCCTCAGTGGTGTGTCCCCCACCTGGAGGGAATGCTGGCTCTGGAGGGCTGATGATTCATTCCCGTCTGTCGTGTAAGTTCGCTCCTTAGAAACCAGGGCACTAGTGGAGGGAGTTGTAAACCGCAGTGCCGGGAGTGTTTCCTGCTGCACGTGTCCCAAGAACTGTGGGCCTTTCCCCTCCACCCGTGTTACCTTGACTTGAGCAGCATGCCATTCTGGGCTCACGCCCTTTCCTTTCCTAGGAATGCTCTGAACCCAGAACGCAAGTCAGGATTGCATCTGTGCCAACTGCGGCAGATAGGTGGTGTGCCTGGTAGTGGGACAGCAGTCCTCGCAGGGGCTGTAGAAAAGCGAAGGAGAGGGAGAGGCATCCATTGTTTCCCTTCCTACAGCCTCCAGTCTCCAGCAGCTGAAAATATTTTCTGTTAACTTAGAAATCCACTTTCAAGCTTTGTCCCATCCATCCGTGTCCAGAGCGCTTGCAGTGCAAACCTTTAAAACTGAAAGCGTAAGGTGTGGCATGGCCTGGGGTAAAGCCTCACGCACCGTGTGGCATTTAGTCCT
This sequence comes from Smutsia gigantea, assembly GCA_032199065.1. Lineage (NCBI taxonomy): Eukaryota > Metazoa > Chordata > Mammalia > Pholidota > Manidae > Smutsia > Smutsia gigantea. The sequence continues at coordinate 88,597 of JAVSCE010015429.1, forward strand.
TACAGCCTGGCCAGGCAGGTGTTATTAGCACCCCTTTTATAGATGAGGAAACTGGAGCTCGAAGCCTTTCCCAAGATCAGCAGGCTTCAGAGCAGGCTTGTGTCTTCCCAGCAGGTACACTGCCCCAGAGCTGAGGAGGAAGGGGTCCGGCCTGCCCTCATGGATACCCTGTGTGGGGGAGACCCTGCATGGCTTTCAGTAGTGGTTCCCGTGTAGCAAGTAGTCATTCTATGCCTGTGACAGGACCCCAAATGCCAGGTGCCCAAGGCTCAGTGTTAGCCTCAAGTCTGTGCTTCACCACCGAAGGGGACACTTGGAGAGAGTTCTAGTCTGTGGTGCTATAGAAAACTCCTCACAGAGTTGCTATGGGGGAGGAAGGAGGTGATCGGCATCGTTTATTTATATTCAGCTGGCTTTGGACAAAGCTCATGCCCGGAGTCCTTGTGTCAAAGAGCGTCCCCGTCCTTTGGGTTGTTCTGATGCCCCGAGGGTGCCCCCAGCCCGGGTGCTGCTCGGCGCCGGCTGCCGAGCAGTCCCAGTGACACGGGGCCCCTCTAGTCTCTGAGCCCTAGCGCTGGGCTGCCCCAGAGATGGACTGTCCTTTTTTCTGGAAGCTTGTTTCTCTGTGCTTGGCTAGCACATCTCTGCAAGGACTCTGACATCAGGAGTTCACGCCTTCCTCAACTTCCCACTTGAGTCAAGCAGCAGGGGTTGTATTGCATCCTTGTAGGGCACAACTGGCAGGCATTTGAGGCTTGCATCTTCCTCTAGAACCCGACTGTGTATCATAAAAGAAAAGGTCTGTGGGCCTCACGGGGCACCATGGGCTGCACTTTTCTCCCAGCAGCCAATTTCCTCTTGCCCACCTTTTACAGCCGAGTTTGCTTAGTGCTTGTTGGAGCTAATACCATCTCATGAGTCTTCTAAGTAGAGAAGGTGACTTTGACTCTCCCTCTCAGTGAAGGGCGTCCAAGAGGCCTGCCTGGAGAAAGCCATTTCCCACCTCTCTTGACCCCGTGTGAGGTGCAGGGAACAGGAGCGTCTCCCCACCCGTGGCTCCTCTCTTCAGCAGAGCGTTTCTGTCCTTTAACTTTATGACTCATTTAGGTCTCCAATCAAGCCCCTGACTTCATGGTTATTTGAAAATACAAAATTAAGCCCAGAAAAATTGTCCTTGCCACTTTTTCTAGGTATCTGGCAGGTGCTCATGGTGCCTGTGACCTGACCCAAGGGGAAAGCATGTGTCTTTGTGGTGGTTTACGTCCCTGCCGTCCCTGGGCCTGCCACACACGGACTGAACTCCCTCTGCTTCTGAAACCAGGACGTTTTTTCTTGCCCACCTCCTCAGGACTCTAGTACCCTTGTTCAGGGGCATAGCAGCTGTGTGAGAGAATCGCCAGTGCTGGTTCCGTGCCCACGTGCCTAGGGCGAGCCAAGGCTTTCCCTGCAGACACAGGCACGTCCCTGCATGTAGGAAACAGTCTAGTGCCTGGGGCTTTCTCCTGGCCTAGAAAAGGAGGGACCGTGCAGGATTTCAGGCCTGCCTTGACCTAGATGTGCCCTGGGGCATCAGGTGCGGGACCTAGTGCTCACAGGCAGGGGTGCTTTGCTCCAGCCCAGCTCTCACAGCTTCATAAGGATGACTGGGCACAGCTCCAAACAGTGGCTTTCCCAGGGCCTTCTAGAGTCTTAAGAAGCGCCAGGCTCTGCCTGTGGGGCTCAGATCACTGACCCCAGAAGTCAGATGTACACACTGATGCCCCCATGTGAGGGTGGAGGGTGCCACAGGGTGAGGTCACTGAGTCGCGACAGCCGAGATGGTGATGCCATTTGTCAGTGGCGCCCACTGTGCTGGGAAGGGAGCCTGCCTCAGGCTGCCTGGGGGTACAGGCAGCTCCAGGCTGGGCAGCCGCTTAGCGTCAGATGGCAGAGCTGGCAAGGGCTGGGGTTTCTGAAAGGATTTTGGGGGAAGAGAGGAGGGATGCTTTGGAATTTAAGCACTTCTCACCATTTGTCCCTCCTAAGGATGTGCTGTCCTTGCAGCTGGACAGGAAGATGGAGCTTAGGGGATCTTATTTCCTGTATACCCAGTGGGTACTTTATGAGACCCACCCCAGGGGCTGCCACCTGCTTTATTAGGAAGTCACTAGGTAGGGACAGATGTTGAGGTAAGGACTGATGACGTGTGTTCCATTCATTCAATCTACAAATACTTGGGGACACCTACTGTGTATCAGGCTCTAATGATAGCATGGTGAACAGGACAAATGTGGACCCTGACCTCCTGGATCTTCTGTTTTCGAGTGCAGGGCAGTAAATCCTGTGCCTTCTGCTTTGAAAATATATCCTGAACCAAGTCAGTCACTACTTCCACTGCCTCCATGATTCTTTCACCTGAACAACCCCGGTGGTCCCAGAATCATCTTCTCAAGACTGAGCGGCCCCAGGCCCGCCCCTGGGGGAGCCCATCGGTGGGTTCCTGCCAGTTTGGCATCCCGCCTGCTTCCTTACCCCATCCCACAACCCCACATCGTCCCCCGGGTAAGGCCTCACTCCCTTCCCTCACTGACTGCTGTACCCACCAGCCTTGTGCCAGCCTTGGGCCTTGCGGGTCCGTAGCTTCAGTGTAAAAGCTCTCCTCACAGCCCATCCATATTCTGGAGGAGCAGCCCCCCGCCCCCATTCTCTGTTCTCCACAGGCCAGGTTTCTCCCTGAGGCTCGCCCCACCTTGGTCTCTTTTCTGTCTCCCTGGGGAAGGTGTGAGCTCCACATGTGCATTTTCCTGGCCCGTGTAGTCCCTGCACCTGGGTTGGTGCCCAACACAGCGGTGAAAACGTGCTTAGTGAAAATCAGATGATAGAAAAGCACTCGAATAGCTCCTGACCCTGGTGGAAGAGCTGAGGGCCAGGACAAGGGTGCAGGGTGGGGCCTAGGCAGGCTGCCCTGGGGATGCTCAGGGAAAGCTGCACTGCAGAGGAGGGGAGAGTCAGGCTCGGCCAGGCTTGGGGAAGCAGCAGGAGCACGTGCAGAGCTTCCCGAGGAGTTGCAGGAATGGATTGACAGCGTGCTGGGGGCTGAGCGACCAGCCCTGCCCAGCCCCATGCACCCCACATAGAATCGGTAGCCCTCGAGTGTGTCTGGAAACCCCCAGGGGCTTTTCAGCAACGGAGTGAAATGCCCAATACGCTTTTTCTTAAAATAGACTGTTTCTTAGCACACTTTCCGATTTGTAGCAACCCTAAGTGGAAAGTACAGGGAGATCCCGTATATCCCTGCTCTGACACTTGCAGGGCCTCACCCGCTGTCACCATCTCCCCCAGAGTGCTGCGGTTGTCACAGTGCAGGATTGTACACTGACAGACACATCATTATCACCCATAGCCATGGTTCACCAGGGTTGCTCTGGGGGCTCACCTGGGATCACTCTGGGGATGTGCATTCATTGTCTGCATGTGTACCCACCATTGCAATGCCCCACAGAACAGTTTCACGGCCCCAGGGTCCTTCCATGGAACTCGCCCTGGCTGCTGGAAGGAGAATGGAGAGGGGAGTTCCTTGTGTGGCCCCCAACCCTGGCTTCAGCTGGCCCCAGTGGCAGAGTGCAGCAGGCTGCCCCACCCTCTGTTTTGCAGTGCTGGCTTACATGCAGCTGCTCGAGGACTACTCAGAGCCGCAGCCTTCCGTGTTCTACCAGACGCCTCAGAACGAGCATATCTACCAGCAGAAGAACAAGCACCTTATGGAGGTGTACGGCTTCAATGACTCCTTCAGCAGTGGGGACGCCCTGCAGGAGCTGGCCCCGCCCCCCGCCCTGCCCCCCAAGCAGAGGCAGCTGGTAAGCGGCCCCTCCCAGTGTCCCTCCTGTCCTTCCCAGAGCAGAGCCTCCAGTCCCGACTGGCCTCCTGCAGGTCTCATCCTCTCCTTCCCAGCTGGGGCCAGGCCATGTTGGATGTGCCACGGCCCAGCCTTGCTTTCACTTCCTCCTGACAAGCTCATGCAACTGTCTCCTACTCGGCCAGCTCCCCAGCCTGGGTGGAGGTGCCTTTCTTTTCCAGAGCAGCCCCTGCAGCTGGGACTGGCTGGTACTCAGAATGTTTGCTTTCCCTACTGACAGTCTCTCATATTTATTTCTCTCTTCTTTGGCTCCAATATAGACCCCCCAGAAAGGAGGGACTCAATCAAAGCACAGGGCACAGTCTGTGTACAGCCATCTGTGGACTTGATTTACATAATGGGCCTGACTGTACAGAGTGACTGACATCCCCCCCTGGCCGGGGATGGCCCAGTGCAAACAAGCCCTGTTGGAGCAGGGTGGCCTTAAACAGAGCCGCTCTGTGTTTCGGGCAGGGCACCCTTCCTCCTTTAGAAAAACACCTCCTGTGTAAGGTCTGTGTTTCGGTGGTGGAGCCCAGGTCAGCACAGAGGCAGGCTGTCCTGCCATGCACAACCTGGGAGATTCTGGGACAAGGCAGGAAGACAGACCGTGAGTCTGCTGCGTGCCTCCAAACCCTTTCTCACTGCTACCAGTTTGCTAACCACATGACTGCAGCTAGGTTTTCGACTCCCAGCTGTGCTTTCCAGAAAGAGTACATCCCAGAGGGGATTCCTGACTTTGCTCCCATACTGTTTTGCTTCTGTGTAGGCCAATCTGGTAGTGTTTCCACCAGAGAGGGGACCATTGTGGCTAGCTGCGCCATCTTTTATCCAGTGTGAGAGGACATGAAAGTGTTGCCATAACTTTTGTGGGAAGGACAAAGGTCCCTGGTTATTCCTTACAGCCACTTGGGGCCTGGCAGACCTATAATTTGGCCTGGAGCCCATGTCCAGCCCCGGGAGTCCCTGGGCCCTCCTGTGTTCTGTGGGCTCAGGCCAACCAGGCAGACCCACAGCCAGCCTCTTGCTAGACAGCTGGTCTAGTAGAGAAAAGGCTGAGCTCAGAGGTGGGATTCCGTCCTGCCACTGACTAGCTGTGTCTCACAAGTCGCCCTCAGGGTCTCAGTTCTTCACCTGCCCTGCACTACCCCCAGGTGAATATGCCTGAATGTGAATCTAAATTGCTGAGAAGATATTTCAGAAAAGGATCTTTAAAAAAGGATAAATGCCTGCACCAGGGATTTGGTTAAATAGCTAAGCCAGATTTTGTGGAGATTTGAAATATTCTCAGCCCCTCCTGTTGGTGTCCACAGGTGCCCATCGGCCATCCTTGGGCACCTTCTCTGTACTGTGGAGCCCACAGGCTGCAGACTGTTTGAGGACAGATGCCTAATGAGCGTGTTTGGAACCAGAGCCTATTGGAGCCCTGTGGATGATTCACCCCGCTGCCAGGGCGTCGTGAGGGGGGCCTGGGAGTCAGGCACTGTGCTTCCTCGGGTCAGCCCTGGGGCTTCCATTTGGGTTCATGATCCTCACCGTGGCCCCTGTGACCCCCATGTTAAGGAAACTGAGGCTGAGAGAGCCAGAGACACTCAACTGAAGCCCTCCAACCGCTACAAGTGGAAGATCGGGGGGCCAAGCCCAGCTCCGGCTGAAGCGCAGGCACAGCACGTGGTATGCCCTGGGCTGGCTGCTTGGCACCCGTCTCAGTGCAGGAGGACCTCATCCCTGTGTCACACACAGACGGGGGCATGGGAGTCATGGTCACTCATGCCCGTTGGCCCACGTACACCGTGGCAGGCATGGTTCTAAGTGCTTTACATTACACAGCCCCACACGGTGTCAGCCCCATTTTACCCATTTTACAGATGAAGACCTGAGACACAGAGAGATTGCCTGAGGCCAAACAGATCACGAAGGCAGGGCCCAGATTCAAACCTAGGCAGCCTGGCTCCCAGCCCATAGTCTGCTGAAGTACAATAACTACATGGTCTGCCCCCCAGAGGGGGAACTGGAGGCCCTAAGTGAGTGGACGAGCCAGGGCTTAAACCCAGGTCTTAAACCCAGGTCTGGGGCTCCAAGCCTGTGTGGCCTCCTTCCACCTGACTACCACTTCCAGTGGACACGGTTTGCATGAAAATGAGCTTTTTTTAAATCGACTTGAGGAGGTGAGGAAGGAGGGTACCCTCTCATCCAGGTCACCCTCAGGAATAACTCTGATCCCCAGACTGAGCCAAAAGCCATCCCTCTCCAGAATGTCCCAGCAGAATTAGGCAGCAGCCCATTTTAGCCTCTATGCACATGCCTGACTTCTCTGCTTTTCTCCCTCTTTCCCTGTCTTCTCTCTCGTCCCTTCTGTCCAGCAGGCCTCCTATGCTGCTTCTTCCTTCTCCTCTGTCTCCTACTGTGTCCAGCAAACTAAAGTGGCCTTCACCCCCGAGGACGGCAGTGCCTCTCAGGGCATCAGTGTGTCCGTCTCTAACTCCTTTCTCAGCCGGCACGGCAACTTACCTGTGCCCTCGGTGAGTCGCTCCCTGCCGCTTTTAATTCAGAAGCTGGTGAACATGATCTTTCTCTGTAGCCTGTGCCTCCCGACGCATGTGCTCCTGTTGCCAGCGGTCCTCCTGCAGCTCTGGGCCGGGTATGCACGGTTGCTTCTCTGTGGCCTTAGGGCCTGTGTAAGTGGGTGAGTGGGACTGGGTGGGCTGGAATGGGGAAACGGTAGCAGCCACTCTTGGAGTGCTATCAGGCATACAAAACAGAAATGTCGTGGCATTTTTATTCTGATCTCCCACTGGGACTATGTTTCAAATGGAGTATGCGTCACATAGGAAGCAAATCCATGGAGAAAGCCTTTACCAGAGCATGACAGAATTTGAGTTTGAGGGCTGTATGAGTTAGCTTTTGCTGTGTAACAAACTACCCCAAAACTTGGTGGCTTAAAACAACAGTAACCATTGCTTAGGACACAGGTTAGTAGGGCGGTAGTGCTGATCTGGCCCAGACGTGGCTGATTTTGGCTAAACTCCCTAATGTCTCTGGAACCTTGGCTGGGACAACTGGGCTCACTGGGCTGTGATCCGTATGATCCGTCTGCTTCCATCAGGCTAACCTGGGCTTGCTTACACGGCAGCTGGCAGGGTTCGAAGGAAACATAGAAGCGTGCACAGGGTCTGATGGGGAGGCCCAGAATAGGCACACTGTCGTTTCCATTGCGCTCGCTTGGTTAGTTCACAAGGTCAGCCCAGATTTGGGGACTAGGGAAGTAGACTCTGCCTCTCAGTGGGAGCTGCTACCAGATCGCACTGCAGAGGAGCATGGGTACCAGGGAGCCTGAACGCAGCTGTTTTTGTAAACAGTTCACTTCTGAAATTTCAGGGACACTATTACTTTAGGGGGCACAGTGCTGGTCTGTTGTGTTTGCATCCATCCAAGAACCTAAATAGCCACCATTATCCCTTTAATCTGCTAAAATGAAACCAGGCAGTAGGGGAAGAACTTTGGGACGGAACCACATTTGGATGCCACTTAAGATCGGTTGACCTTCAGTCACTTACTTACCCTTCACAGCCTGTTTCTTTCCTTTGGGATTATTATACTTGTCCTTGCCTCTGATTTTGTGATTGCGAGGATTAAGTAAAATCACAGGAAACTGCCAGGCACATGGTAAGCTTAGAAAGTTTATTATTGCTTTTGCTCTTAGAATCTGGATTCTAGTCTTAGTTCTGTTCTAATTCTGTACATGAGAATTTAAGCAAATGGCTTAACCTCCTTGGACTTCTCTTTCCCTCCAAAACTGATGAGGCTGGCCTGGTGACTTTCAGAGACCCTTCCAAGCTCAAGTGCCCAGTGTGAGCCCGTCTGGCTCTCCTCTAGGGGAGCCACCCCATGCCCCGCTTGAGGTGGCCCCGCCTGCTGTGAGGTTCTTGGAAAGCACTAGGGCCCAGCCTTCGAGAGCCCTCAGCAGCCCTGCACCTGCTACAGGGGCTGAGTGCCCCTTCCCCATACTGGCCCTGCCCTGGCACACTGACATCCTCTGTTTCACTAGCAGGCCCTCCTGGCACGCTCCTTTCACATGCCATGCAGAACTTGGCCTGTGGACAATCCTAGCTCGTGGCTGTTTTTCCCCTCTATGAATAGAAAGTGTGAGATCTCTTAAGAAAGTGTCCACAATGTCCCCTTTGAGCAGTTTGGGCCTACAGGGCTATCAGTGAGCTGGACTATTTGCCACAGTGCTGATGGAAGTTTGGGAGCATTTTAATTCAGTTCAGGCACGAGGGTGTCTTAGTTTTCATGCCTAGGGCACAGGGGAGTCTGAAGGCATCTTGTGTCAGGAATGCTGCATTCTCAGTGCCAACTCCATGGAGGAGCCCAAGGGGTCCGCTACTTCATCAAGAGGACAGCCCCACATCAAGAGCCATTTGGCCCTCTGGTATACTGTAACCCTGAGAAGCAATGTAGGGTCATGCTAACTATGTATTCTCTGCTTACACTCTGAGCTGAGCCCAGGCAGAGGGCTTTGGGTTACTATCAGAGCAGCCCTTCATTCCCGAATGCCTTCACTCCATCGCTCCTGGGCCTGTGTCATCATCCCAGTGTGGAGTTCCACGGGAGGCCACTGGGGAATACAGCAGCTGTCGAAACTGAAGACACCTCATGCCATCAGTGACCTGGCACTTGTACAGGAAGATGCCAACCACTGAAAACTTCTGGAATCTGTAGAGCAGTAAACCCGCACTGACCAGTTTTAATTGAAGTGGTTGCTGAAAAGCACTCTTGTTCCCTTGACTCGGATCCCAGGATGAGTCTGACCTAATAAGCACAGGGCATCTGCTAGTGTGGGTCAGGCAGCAAGAAAGCCCCAGAGGGAGTAAGAGGGCCCCAGCATCCGTGAGAAGTGCTCCCAACCTGTTGGCAGAATGCGATGAGCACAAGGGAGACAGGCCAAGGCAGGTGTGAGTGAGGGCCCAAGGGTTCCAGATGGTCAGGAAGCCAGGGGCTGTGGAGCAGGGACGGGGTCATGCGGAGCTGCAGCGTGAAGGACAGTTAGGATTTCAGGGTCGTAAAGGTTGAAGGTCAGGAAAAGTGAGTCCAAAAGATTCACACTGAGGGGACCCGCCTGGAGGACGGGCTGGCAACCCTAGCATGTGTTCCGGAAGGTGGCCTTGAATGTTAGCATTGAAGGACTGAGGTCGTGGGAGAGCTGGCCAGAGGGCAGTGACAATAGCCAGCCCTACCACGTGTCCTCAGGATCAGCCAGTCACCCCTGCATTTTAACTGAACCTGGCTGCCTCCTGAGCATGGCCCCCTAGGGCTCAGGCCAGGCTTCCCCACCACCCGCCACTGCTTCCAGGCCTCTCCACTCCCATTCCTGGGCAGTGGCCACCTCCTCTTGGCAGTCTTGCGCTGGGCTCTCTTGTCGTGTGGAAGTGTTAGCGCCCGGTCCCAGACCTCTGCCTCCCCAGCACGTGCCATAATCCTAGAAGACCTGGACAGCCGCACCGATAAGCACCCAAGCCTGACATGTGGTCTCTGGGGCATTAAGACCAGTTTGGTAGAAGGTGTTTGGGGAAATGATCAGTGACCAACAAGCAGGAGAGATGTGGAGAGCTAGGTGCGGCCTCCCCAGGCTCCACGAGGCAGCTCCCTTGTTCCTGTTCTGATCGCACTGGGCCTTTCAGCATGCACACGCCACAGGGACACTGAACGTCAGAGTGACGGGCCCTCCTGGCAGTGGCTCTGATGGGTCCCTCTTCCTGTCCCTGACTCTCCCTCGGTTGCTTGTAGCCCTGGGCTGCCTGCCTGCCTCCTCCACCCAGCTCTGGTCCCTCCAGCATCAGCCTCTCCTCCACACGGAATTCCCATGGGCCACCCCCGTTTCATGTGCCTTCTCTGACTTGCATATTCTCTGGTTCTGAACTCTGGTGGTGTGAATCTGAAAAGCTGGGTTGGGTCCCTCATCATTTTACCCTCGACCAAGGTATTTTCGAGAACCTCCTGGTAACCACTGGGGCTGCTAGGGCCCTCTGGTTTTATAGGGTTGGTGTTCAAAAAAATCACTTTCCTCTGTCCTCTACATTATTTTCTGGTACATCCGTTCTTTGCTAACTGCAAGTTACAGATATTAACTATCACCAAGACATCTATTCAGATACTAGAAATCTGTTGAAATACTCCTTTACTTTCGTGGCTTCCAGAATGATTCTGGGTAAGTAAAACTGCTAGACAACCCAGGTTTTGAGAGGAACTTGAGAAATATTCAAAATATACATTTTTTTTTTAAGCTTTGGGGTAAAAAAGTCAAGTCTGTATCATCTTGAGGACTTCAGTTAAAGGATGGGGTTCTGTGGTGCAGCTGGGACCCCATTCCAGGCGGATAGTGATTCCCTGAGGTGTTGGATGGCAGCCTTTGTACATCGGCACATATGTGCTCAACAGAAGGCCTATGCTTCCCAGACCCTGGTTTCTCTGCCGTGCTGTCCCCTCCCGGGGAACAGCGGGGCCTCCCTGAGACACGGCTCCAGGGGCTGCCGGTGCAGCTGTCACTTGATTGCTCACTCACTTTTTCTGCCCCCTGCCTGCCCTCTGGGTCACCAGTCTGGTTGTTCCCAGGCCAGACAGGAACAGGAGTCAGGAGCGGATGGAGAGCAAAGGAGGGGCGAGGGGGTACAGGGTAGGGAGAGAGGCTGGTGATAGTGGACCCAAGTGCCAGGGGGTGGGCACAGTATGTCCTCCTGCTGGAGAAATAAGCCTCCACCTTCCTTGTCTCTGCCTCTTGTTTCTTCCTGATGTCATTGTACCCTTACTGGCCACCTGCCCGGGTAGAGCCAGACCGCGGGTGGCTCAGGGCTGGGAAGGGGTGGGCCACCTCTCTCCCATGGGGCTTTGTTTCATCGGCCTGCCTAACCTCCCAGGTTTCGCTCTGGGCAGCCTGTCAGCCTCGGGAGAAGGAGGTGTCCCATCCCAGGAGGGGGAGCCCCTGCGGGCCCAGTGCTGTGTTGCGGGTGCCCCTGCCCTGCTGTGGTGTAGGCATCGGGGGGCCTTTCCGATTCCTTGAAGCTATAGGTGCTCAGACTCTGCCCTGTTTGGGGGCTTAACTCTGGAGTAGTTTATAGGTACAGGCATCTCACCGGCATCTGGGCTCTCTGGGCTGCAGAATTAGATCCCCAGCCTCCCAGCACAGCACGTTCATCTGGTCTTGCCCCACCAGGCCTCTCTGCTCCCCATTCTCCTTGTTTCTG
>JAVSCE010015430.1:0-15983 GCA_032199065.1 Smutsia gigantea
GATGCAAGGATGGTAAAATATTCAAAAATCCATCAACAAAAAGAAGGACAAAAACCACATGACCATCTCCATAGATGTGGAAAAAGTATTTGACAAAATTCAACACCCATTTACGACAAAAACTCTCAACAAAATGGGTATAGAGGGAAAGTACCTCAACATAATAAAGGCCATATATGACAAACCCACAGCCAACATTATACTTAACAGCGAGAAGTTGAAATTTTTTCCTTTAAGATTTGGAACAAGACAAGGATGCCCACTCTCCCCACTTCTATTCAACATAGTACTGAGGTCCTAGCCACAGCAATCAGACAACACAAAGAAATAAAAGCATCCAGATTGGCAAGGAAGAAGTTAAACAGTCTCTGTTTATAGATGACATGATATTGTACATAAAAAACCCTGAAGAATCAACTCCAAAACTACTAGATCTAATATCTGAATTCAGCAGAGTTGCAGGATACAAAATTAATACGCATAAATCTGTGGAATTCCTATATACTAACAATGATCTAGCAGAGAGAGAAATCAGGAAAACAATTCCATTCAAAGTTGCATCAAAAAGAATAAAATACCCAGGAATAAACCCAACCAAGGAAGTGAAAGACCTATACTCTGAAAACTACAAGACACTCATGAGAGAAATTAAAGAAGATACCACTAAATGGAAAGACATCCCATGCTCATGGATAGGAAGAATTAATATTGCCAAAATGGCCATCCTGCCTAAAGCAATCTACAGATTTAGTGCAATTCCTATCAAAATACCAACAGCATTCTTCAGTGAACTATGGCAAATCGTTCTAAAATTCATATGGAACCACAAAAGAATCCGAAAAGCCAAAACAATCCTGAGAAGGAAGAGTAAAGCTGGGGAATTGCACTCCCCAACTTCAAGCTCTACTACAAAGCCACAGTAATCAAGACCATTTGGTACTGGCAAAACAACAGACCCATAGACCAATGGAACAGACTAGAGAGCACTGATATAAATCCAACCATATAGGGTCAATTAATATATGATAAAGAAGCCATGGACATAAAATATGGAAATGACAGCCTCTTCAACAGCTGATGTTGGCAAAACTGGACTGCTACATGCAAGAGAAGGAAACTAGATTATTGTATAACCTTATACACAAAAGTTAACTCAAAATGGATCAAGGACCTCAGTGTAAGTCATGAAACCATAGAACTCTTAGAAGGCAACATAGGCAAAAGTCTCCTGAATATGAGCATAAGCAACCTCTTCCTGAACACATTTTCTCGAGCCAGGGAAAGAAAAGCAAATATGAGCACATGGGGGTTCAACAAACTATAAAGCTTCTCTATTGCACAGGACACCATCAACAGAACAAAAACGGATCCTACACTATGGGAGAATATATTTGTTAATGACATATCCAACAGGGGGTTAGCATACAAAATATATGAAGAACTCACATGCATCAACACCCAAAAAACAAATAATCCGATTAAAAAATGGGCAGCGGATATGAAAAGACAATTCTCCAAAGAAGAAATTCAGATGGCCAAGAGACACATGAAAGATGCTCCATATCACTAATCATCAGGGAAATGCAAATTAAAAACACAATGAGGTATCACCTCACACCAGTAAGGATGGCCACCATCCAAAAGACTAAGAACAACAAATGCTGGCGAGGATGTTGAGAAAGGGGAACCCTCCTACACTGCTGGTGGGAATGTAAGCTAGTTCAACCATTGTGGAAAGCAGTATGGAGGTTCATCAAAAACTAAAAATAGAGATACCATTTGACCCAGGAATCCCACTCCTTGAAATTTACCCAAAGAATACAGTATCTCAGATTCAAAAAGATATATGCACCACTGTGTTTATCACAGCACTTTTTACAATAGCCAAGCTATGGAAGCAACCTAAGCATACATCAGTAGATGAATGGATAAAGAAGTGGTGGTACATATATACAATGGAATACTATTCAGCCATGAGAAAGAAACAAATCCTACCATTTGCAACAACAGAATGGAGCTGGAGGATGTTATGCTCAGTGAAATAAGCAAGGCAGAGAAAGAGAAGTGCCGAATGATTTCCTTCATTTGTGGAGTATAACAACGCTGCAAAATTGAAGGAACAAAATAGCAGCAGACTCACAGATTCCAAGAACGGACTAGCGGCTACCAAAGGGGAGGGGTGTGTGAAGGCGGGTGGGGAGAGAGGGAGAAGGGGATTGTGGGGTATTATGTTTAGTACATATGGTGTGGGGGGTCACGGGGAAAACAGTGTAACACAGAGAAAGCAAATAGTGAATCTGTGGCATCTTACAACACTGATGGACAGTGACTGCATTGGGGTATGGGTGTGGACGTGATAATATGGGTAAAAGTAGTAACCACATTGTTTTTTCATGTGAAACTTTCATAAGAATGTATATCAATAATACCTTAATAAAAAATTAAAGAAAACATGTAGCTGTCCAGTTTTGCCAACACCAGCTGTTGAAGAGGCTGTCATTTCCCCATTGTATATCCATGGCTCCTTTATCATATATAAATTGAACATATATGCCTGAGTTTATATCTGGACGCTGTATTCTGTTCCACTGGTCTATGGGTCTGTTCTTGTGCCAGTACCAAATTGTCTTGATTATTGTGGCTTTGTAGTAGAGCTTGAAGTCAGGGAGCGTAATTCTCCCTGTTTATTCTTCTAATATCTGCTAATTGTAATGCCCACTTTTCCCTCTTATCCCTCCCTTCCCACCCATCTTCCCCAGTCCCTTTCCCTTTGGTAACTGTTAGTCCATTCTTGGGTTCTGTGAGGCTACTGCTGTTTTGTTACTTCAGTTTTTTCTTTGTTCTTATACTCCACATATGAGTGAAATCATTTGATACTTGTCCTTTTCGGCTTGGGTTATTTCACTGAGCATAACATCCTCCAGCTCCATCCATGTTGTTGCAAATGGTAGGATTTTTTTTCTTCTTATGGCTGAATAATATTCTATTGTGGATATGTACCACATCTTCTTTATCCATTCATCTACTGATGGACACTTAGGTTGCTTCCATTTCTTGGCTATTGTAAATAGTGCTGCGATAAACATAGGGGGTGCATATGTCTTTTTCAAACTGTGCTGCTGCATTCTTAGGGTAAATTCCTAGGAGTGGGATTCCTGGGTCAAATGGTATTTCTATTTTGAGTTTTTGATGAACCTCCATACTGCTTTCCACAATGGTTGAACTAATTTACATTCCCACCAGCAGTGTAGGAGGGTTCCCTTTTCTCCCCATCCTCGCCAACATTTGTTGTTGTTTGTGTTTTGGATGTTGGCCATTCTCACTGGTGGGAGGTGATATCTCATTGTGGTTTTAATCTGCATTTCTCTGATGATTAGCGATATGGAGCATCTTTTCATGTGCGTGTTGGCCATCTGAATTTCTTCTTTAGAGAAGTGTCTATTCATGTCCTCTGCCCATTTCTTAATTGGAGTCTTTGCTTTTTGTTTGTTAAGGTGCATGAGTTCTTTATATATTTTGGATGTCAACCCTTATCAGATATGTCATTTAAGAATATATTCTCCCATACTGTAGGATCTCTTTTTGTACTACTGATGGTGCCCTTTGAAGTACAGAAGCTTTTCAGCTTGATATGGTCCCACTTGTTCATTTTTGCTTTTGTTTCCCATGCCCAGGGAGATATGTTCATGAAGAAGTTGCTCATGTTTATGTCCAAGGAACTTTTCCCTATGTTTTTTTCTAAGAGTTTTATGGTTTCATGACTTACATTCAGGTCTTTGATCCACCTTGAGTTTACCTTTGTGTATGGGGCTAGACAGTAGTCCAGTTTCATTCTCTTACATGTAGCTGTCCAGTTTTCCAACACCAGCTGCTGAAGAGGCTGTCATCTCCCCATTGTATATCCAAGGCACTTTTATCAAATATTAATTGACTGTATATGTTTGGGTTAATGTTTGGATTTTCTATTCTGTTCCACTGGTCTGTGGGTCTGTTTTTGTGCCAATACCAAATTGTCTTGATTACTGTGGCTTTGTAGTAGAGCTTGAAGTCAGGGAGTGTAATTCCCCCTGTTTTATTCCTACTTCTCAGGATTGCTTTGGCTATTCGGGGTCTTTTGTGGTTCCATATGAATTTTAGAATTATTTGTTCCAGTTCATTGAAGAAAGCTGTTGGTAGTTTGATAGGGATTGCGTTGAATCTGTAGATTGCTTTAGGTAGTATAGCCATTTTGACAATATTTATTCTTCCTAGCCAAGAGCATGGGATGCATTTCCATTTGTTAGTGTCCTCTTTAATTTCTCTTAGGAGTGTCTTTAGTTTTCAGAGTACAGGTCTTTCACTTCCTTCGTTAGGTTTATTCCTAGGTATTTTATTGTTTTTGATGCAATTGTGAATGGAATTGTTTATCTGATTTCTCTTTCTGTTAGTTCATCATTAGTGTATAGGAAAGCAACAGATTTCTGTGTGTTAATTTTGTATCCTGCAACTTTGCTGAATTCAGATATTAGTTCTAGTAGTTTTGGAATGGAATCTTTAGGGTTTTTTATGTACAGTATCATGTCATCTGTAAATAGTGACAATTTGACTTCTTCTTTACCAATCTGGATGCCTTGTATGTCTTTGTTTTGTCTGATTGCCGTGGCTAGGACCTCCAGTACTATGTTGAATAACAGTGGAGAGAGTGGGCATCCCTGTCTTGTTCCCGATCTTAGATGAAAAGCTTTCAGCTCTCGCCGTTAAGTATGATGTTAGCTGTGGGTTTGTCATATATAGCCTTTATGATGTTGAGGTACTTGCCGTCTATACCCATTTTGTTGAGAGTTTTAATCAGGAATTGATGCTGAATTTTGTCAAATGCTTTTTCAGCATCTATGGAGATGATCATGTGGTTTTTGTTCTTCTTTTTGTTGATGTGGTGGATGATGTTGATGGATTTTCGAATGTTGTACCATCCTTGGATCCCTGGGATGAATCCCACTTGATCATGGTGTATGATCCTCTTGATGTATTTTTGAATTCGGTTTGCTAATATTTTGTTGAGTATTTTTGCATCTACGTTCATCAGGAATATTGGTCTGTAATTTTCTTTTTTAGTAAGGTCTTTGCCAGGTTTTGGTATTAGAGTGATGCTGGCGTCATAGAAAGAGTTTGGAAGTATTCCCTCCTCTTCTATTTTTTGGAAAACTTTAAGGAGAATGGGTGTTATTTGTTCTCTATATGTCTGGTAGAATTCAGAGGTGAATCCATCAGGCCCGGGGGTTTTGTTCTTGGGTAGTTTTTTGATTACCAATTCGATTTTGTTGCTGGTGATTGGTCTGTTTAGTTTTTCTGTTTCTTGCTTGGTCAGTCTTGGAAGGTTGTATTTTTCTAAGAAGTTGTCCATTTCTTCTATGTTTTCCACCTTGGTAGCATATAGATTCTCATAATATTCTCTTATAATTGTTTGTATTTTTGTGGGATCTGTCATGATTTTTCCTCTCTCATTTCTGATTCTGTTCATGTGTGTAGATTCTCTTTTTCTCTTAATAAGACTGGCTAGGGGTTTATCTATTTTGTTTATTTTTTCAAAGAACCAGCTCTTGGTTTCATTGATTTTTTCTATTGTTTTATTCTTCTCAATTTTATTTATTTCTTCTCTGATCTTTATTATGTCCCTCCTTCTGGTGACTTTGGGCCTTATTAGTTCTTCTTTTTCCAATTTCAGTAATTGTGTCTTTAGACTATTCATTTGGAAATGTTCGTCCTTCTTTAAATAGGCCTGGATTGCAATATACTTTCCTCTTAGAACTGTCTTTGCTGCGTCCCACAGAAGTTGTGGCTTTGTGTTGTTGTTGTCATTAGTGTCCATATATTCTTTGATTTCTGTTTTGATTTGGTCGTTAACCCATTGATTAATTAGGAGAATTTTGTTAAGTCTCCATGTATTTGTGAGCCTTTTTGATTTCTTTCTAAAATTTATTTCTAGTTTTATACCTTGGTGATCTGAGAAGTTGGTTGGTAGGATTTCAATATTTTGAATTTACTGAGGTTCTTTTTATGGCCTAGTGTGTGGTCTATTCTGGAAAATGTTCCATGTGCACTTGAGAAGAATGTGTATCCTGCTGCTATTGGGTGCAGAGTTCTGTAGATGTCTGTTAGGTCTATCTGTTCTAGTGTGTTGTTCAGTGCCTCTGTGTCTTTACTTATTTTCTGTCTGGTTGATCTGTCCTTTGGAGTGAGTGGTGTGTTTAAGTCTCCTAAAATGAATGCATTGCTGTCTATTTCCTCCTTTAATTCTGTTAGTATTTGTTTCACATATGCTGGCGCTCCTGTGTTGGGTGCATATATATTTATAATGGTTATATCTTCTTGTTGGACTGACCCCTTTATCATTATGTAATTTCCTTCTTTATCTCTTGCTACTTTCTTCGTTTTGAAGTCTATTTTGTCTGATACAAGTACTGCAACACCTGCTTTTTTCTCCTTGTTGTTTGCATGAAATATCTTTTTCCATCTCTTCACTTTTAGTCTGTGTATGTCTTTGGATTTAAAGTGAGTCTCTTGAAGCCAGCATATAGATGGGTCTTGTTTTTTTATCCATTCATTGACTCTATTTCTTTTGACTGGTGCATTCAGTCCATTTACATTTAGGGTGATTATGGATGGGTATGTACGTATTGGCATTGCAGGCTTCAGATTCGTGGTTACGAAAGGTTCAAGGTTAACTTCCCTACTATCTAAAAGTCTAACAACTCACTTAATATGCGATTACAAACACAATCTAAAGGTTCTTTTTTTGTTTGTTTGTTTCCTCCTTTTTCTTTCTACTCCATTCTTTATATATTAGGTATCATATTCTGTACTGTTTGTCTATCCCTTGGTTGACTTTGGGGATAGTTAATTTAATTTTGCATTTACTTAGTAATTAGCTGTTCTGTTTTCTTTACTGTAGTTTTATTACTTCTGGTGACAGCTATTAAACCATAGGAACACTTCCTTCTATAGCAGTCCCTCCGAAATACACTGTAGCAATGGTTTGTGGGAGGGAAATATCTATTATAGGCTTTAGGTTTGTGGTTACCATAAGATTCAAGGACAGTTTCCTGACTATGTAACAGTCTGTATTAAGTTGATGATTGCTCTATTTCAAAGAGAATCTAAAAGTATTTCATTTTTCTTCTTTTCCCTCTTCCGCACTTTATATTTTAAATGTCATAATCTGCACTCTTCGTGTATTCCTTGATTGATTTGTTATAGTTTGTTTTACTACTTTCAATTTCATACCTGTTTGGTAAGTAATTGATCTGCTACCTTTAATATGGGTTTATTTTCACTGGTGAAAACTATTTGGCCTTAGGAACATTTCCATCTACAGCAGTTCCTTTAACATATCTTGTAATGCTAGTTTAGTTGTTATAAATCCTTTTAGCCTTCTTTTATCTGGAAATTGTTCAATCCTGCTTCAAATTTGAATGAAAATCCTGCTGGGTAGAGGATTCTTGATTGAAATCCTTATGTTTCAATACATTAAATATTTCTTGCCACTCCCTTCTGGCCTGTAAAGTTTCTGCTGAGAAGTCTGCTGATAGCCTGATGGGTTTCCCCATTATCTTTTTCTTCCTCTGGCTGCTTTCAATACTCTCTCCTTATCCTTATTCTTTTTCATTTTAATTATTTTATATCTTGGTGTTGTCTTCATGGGATTCCTTTTGTTATGGGTTCTGTGCACTTCCATGACCTGAGTGCCTATTTCCTTCCCCAGATTGGGGACGTTTTCAACAATTATTTCCTCAAAGAGATTTTCTATCCATTTGCCTCTCACTTGTCCTTCTGGTTACCCCTATTATGCAAATATTGTGCTTTTTGGATTGGTCACACAGCTCTCTTACCATCCTTTCATTGCTAGAGATCCTTTTCTCTTTCTGTTCCTCAGCTTTCTTGTGTTCCTGTTCTCTAACTTCCATCTCATTGATTGCCTCATCTACTTGCAGCAATCTATTATTCATTCCCTCCTCTGTATGTTTCATTTCAGTTACTGTATTATTCAGCTCTTGTATCTCTCTGTTGAAGTCGTTGCTGAGATCTTTAATACATTTCTGTACAGTAAGCGTATTTATGACTTTTACTTTTAAATCTTTATCAAGAAGATTGGTGATCTCCGTCTCATTTATCCCTCTTTCTGGTGTCTTATCCTGTAGTTTTGTTTGTAACATATCCTCTGCCTCCTAATTTTGTCAGGGTTTCTGTGTTTCTTTGAATTAGATGGATCTGTTATGCTTCTTGGTCTAGGGAGTAATGGCTTTATGAAGAAAGTGTCCTATGATGCCCTGAAGCTCAGGACTCTTTCCTGTCTAGTGCCTGGTTCTCCTTTTCTATGGAGTCCCAGTTGCTGTTGGTGAGAAATTGGTAGTGTCACTGTTTTGTCTGTCTGCTGGTAGTGGCTTATCTCAGTTTTCTGAGGCCCAGCAGTTTGCCTCAGCTGGCACTTTCTGATCAGAGCAGTGGTTTCTGCGGGGATCATTGTGGGTGGGGCTGCCCTCTGCCTGCCCTGCAGTGATGACAGGGCTGCTAGGTTAACAGGTGGGCAGGGCAGCTGCACAGTGTGTTGCACAATGGCAGGGTGCATGGGTTCATGGCGGTGGCAAGTCACCCCATTGCAGAGTGTGCAGGCACTCAGCAGCAGGGGCAAGTTGTGTGCTGGGAGAAGAATGGGCATGCAGAGGCAGCGAGTCATGCGGTGGAAGGGCGCACTAGTGCACATGTAAGTGGAAATGTGATGAGTCACAAGGGCAATAGAGGCAGCTAATAGTGCTGCAACAGAGCGCAGCTGCTGCTTCGAGTTGCCAGTGCCCCCCAGCATCAGTGAGGTGCTCAACAGTGGGCTTGGCCACCAGTGGGGAGGAAGCAGACTCTTTCAGCTGCCTCCCCAGCTGGTCTGAAACAGTGCCATGAAAGCTGGGAGAGTCTTCCTCTGCCTACCAGGCAGCAAATTCCAATGGTGCTAGGCCAAGCGCCCTGTCGCGTCTGCAATCACAGGGAATCGCCATGGGGTGAGCCACCAGCAAGGGGGACGAAGCATCTGGGGCTCCTGAGAGTGCCCAACCTGTTGGGCTGAGTGTGAGCTGGGGTGGTATCATCCACCTGCCCTTTCTCCTGCAGAGATAGCTCTGTCTAACCCTTGCCCCTCTGTCTCCCCTCACACTGTTGTCAAGTCTTTCAAACTGCTGCCTCTGTGTTTGGTCTCAGGACCAGCAGACTATGCCTGTCCTCCACAGGTGGCTGGTATCTCACCCTCTCAGAGTGCTCCAGCTGTCCCTGGTGTACAGTCCTACTAATCACCAGAACCCAATGCAATGTGGACTCATGTTGCCAGAGCAGATATATAGGGCCAGGTGTGCAGAGTTCCTGGGCACCTAACCCTTCCCCACTACATTCTTCTTCCTCCGGCCTATAGGCTGCGATGGAAGAAGGGCTTGGGTCTCACTCAGTCACGGTTCTGCCACTTTATCCTTTTCTGTGTGGTCTTTTCTTCTTTCCCAGGTGTAGGGGATCTGTTCTGCAGTCTTCAGTTCGTTTTCAGGTTTAGTTGTATTTGCTGTAGTTGCTTCCTTGATGTGTGTGTGGGAGGAGGTTTCTGCCTTGCCTTCCTACTCTTGTCATTTTTTCCACTTCCTGTGATCAATGGATTTTCAATAAATGTGTCAAAACAATTCAATGAAGAAAAGAATAGTGTTTTCATGAAATGGTCCTTAGACAAGTATATATCTATATGTAAGAAAAAATAACTGGACCTCTACCTCATATCATATAAAAACTCAAAATGGATCATATTTCTAAGTATAAGAGCTAAGCCTGAAAACTCTTAGAAGAAAACATAGGAGTAAATATTTGGGACTGTAAGTTATGCAATGTTTTCTTAGATGTGACACCAAAGCATAGGCAATGAAAGATAAAATAGATTAATTGGATTTAATCAAAATGAAATCCTTTTGTGCTTCAAAGGACACCATGCAGGAAGTTAAAAGACAATCCACAGGATGGGAGAAAATGCTTCCAAATCATAGATATGATAAGGAATATATAAAGGCCTCTTACAAATCAATGATAAAAAGACAAATAACCTAATTTAAAATGGGCAAATGTTTTGAATAGACATTTCTCTCAAGAAAATATACAGTCACTGTGCCCATGGAAAGATGTTCTATACCATTACCCATAATGGAAATGCAGATCATGGTACAGTGAGATACCACTTCACAATTACTAGGATAGATAATCTAAAAAGACAGATAATAACAAGTTCTGGTGAGAATGTGAAGAAATTGGAACTTCATACATTGTTGGTGGAAATGTAAAATGGTACAGCCACTTTGAAAAACATTTGGAAGTTCTTCAAAATGTTAAGCATAGAGTTACAATGTGATTTAGCAGTTCCACTCCTAGGTGTATGCTCCAAAAAATTGAAACATGTTCCAACAATAATTTTTACACAAATGTTTATGGCAGCATTATTCATAATAGCCAAAAATGTAAACAGCCTAAATATTCGTAGCCAATGAATGGATGAACAATGGATGAATAAATAGAATATTATTAGGATGTAGAAAGAAATGGAGCACTGATATATGCTGTAACGTGGATGAACCTTCAAAACATTTATGTTAAGTGAAAGAAGCTAGTCACAAAAGACCACATATTGTGTGATTCCATTTATATGAAATGTCCACAATAGCCAAATCCATAGAGACAGAAGGTAGATTAGTGGTTGCGAGTAACTGGGTGGGGGAGGATGATGGTGGATGGGAATATGTTGTGTTTGCTAATGTACAGGGTTCCTTTTGGGGATGATGACGATATTCTAAAATTAGTGGTAATGGTTGCACAACAGTGAATATTAAATACAACTGAATTGTACATTTTAAAGGGGTGAATTTTGTGGCATGTGAATATCAGTGAATATCAGTAAAACTGGTAACAAAAAAGGGTAATTGTTTCCATTTAAAGACAAAGCACTCTCTCTGTGGTGGAAGAAGTCCACTGTAATGAAACTTCCTCAAGTAGATGGCTGGTATCCCATGGAAATGGTGCCATATTAGGGGCTTAACATTGGCCTCTGCTGTTGGCAGGTTCTGTATTCAGTTGTAACAGTCATCAAATCAGTTTGGTAAGGGGAGTCAATAATGTTAAACTCTTGCATAGCTCTATTCCTGCTTTCATGAACACTTTATACATGGGCTCATTGAGCAAACTCTGGGATTGCTGGGAGGCAAGGCTGAATGAGGTCTACAGAGATTGGTCTTTTTTCTTTTCTCCCAATTATTGAGAGTACCTTCTGCAGTGGATGCCCCCATGGGTACCCTCACTATCTGAACAGATATGGGCTATTTGGAAAGGAATGTGGCCTGATAGCCTTTAGATCTCAAGATATTTGCAATGGTTAGAAACAGACAGAAACTTGGTTAGGGCATCCACCATGAGGCAGCCCTGTGCCCCTGTTTCTTTGTGACCATCTAGTCTTCTGTAAGCTAGTGCCTGAACACTGCAGAGGATGAGCCTGATTTCTCTTATGCTGCCTCTTCAGAATAGCCTCCACTAACAAATAATATTTTCCCGAGAGCCTGGGAAACCTGGTTAGCACAGGGTTTTCTTTCTCCTGGGTCCTGAACCCTAAACTTCTCTGGGGTTGTATGGGCATGTCCCTCCTTGAAAAAGTGATTGAGAGATAACCAGACTTCCATACAGGCAGGGAGGGGCCCAGAGGACCAAGCTCTGAGCAGTTCTGATCCTCTACCAATGAGTAACAGTCAGGATGCTATGACCTTGAAGAATGATCAGGAGAGATAAATTGTCCGGAAAATGAAATCATAAAGCCAGAAAAAAAAAATTAACTGAGGGCACAGCTGGCTCAACCATTTTGAGAGCTGGTCACAGAAAAGAGCTTTGGATTTTATTTCTTATAAATATTAGTAAATATTAGTAAAATTGGAGAGAGGGAATGCAAGGCATTAAGTGTTTAGTCAAGGAAAACACATAAATATTCTTTGGAGTAGGGTACTTAGTTGCAAACCACAGAAATGAACACAGGCTAATTTAAGCAGAAAGAGAATGTATTAAAGGGTACTGGTTAGGACTTCTGGGAAGATCGCGGGGTGAGCAGGGTGGCAGAAATCTCCTCCCAAAACTATATATCTATGAAAATACAGCAAATACAACTATTCCTAAAAGAGAGA
The DNA here is from genome assembly GCA_032199065.1 of Smutsia gigantea. Lineage (NCBI taxonomy): Eukaryota > Metazoa > Chordata > Mammalia > Pholidota > Manidae > Smutsia > Smutsia gigantea. The sequence goes on from JAVSCE010015430.1 coordinate 12,210, forward strand.
CCAGAATACACAGGAAAGCGCACAGCATGCAGCTACACCTGAGGGGACATGGCACCCCATGAGGCAGGTAAGATACGGAGCTGCGACCAGGCGCTACGTGAGCACTCACCCACCTCAGCACCCTGGCGGGAGGAGAGGATTCAGAGCCAGGAGGGAGTGGAAGTACACCCCACGAAATAACCAGCCCCGGTGATCTGCGCGGGGAGCGCTGACACACATCGCAAGGTGTAGTGGAGATTGGAGAGACAGAGGGGCAGGATCTGAGCGGGGAACGCGCCAGGGTGCTTGCAGCTGGCTCCCGGGAAGGAAAAAAAAAGAAAAGCGCGTGCTTTCTTCAGCGGTCTTAAAGAGAGAGGAGCCCAGCAGAGGAGCCGGATCGCCCCAGCACACTCAGCCCAGTGGGCTGTGAGTCCTGGGGAGTTTCGGACCCCTTAGCTGGTGACTGGGAATGGCTGTACTTAGACTTCTCACAGAGATCAACAGCCTCCCATTCGTTCCCACCCCGGCCAGAGCTATAAAGGGCCCTGCGGAGTGGCGCAGCCATGGCTGCGGAATAGTGGGGCAACAGCGCCACCTACAGCATCCCCACAGAATCTACTCCCGGTGGGCGTTTTTTTTGTTTTGCTTTGTTTTTTGTTTTCTTTTTTTTCCCTCTTTTTAAAAGTCTTTAAGAGCCCAGCTGACATACGTCGCAACAACCAGCGACCACTTCTATAGCCATGAAAAGACAGACGAATATGGTCCAGACTAAAATCAACCAGACACCCCCAGAGAGGGAGCCTGAAGGGATGGAAATGCACAGTCTTCCTGAAAAAGAATTCAGAATAAAAGTCATAACCATGCTGATGCATCTACAGAGAAATGTGTAAGAGCTGAGGGAGGAAGTGAGGGAAGTGAGGAAAGACAATGCAGAAATCAGACAAGCGATCGACGGGCTTAACAGCAGACTGGATGAGATGCAAGAGACTGTTAATGGAATAGAAATCACAGAACAGGAATACAGAGAAGCTGAGGCAGAGAGAGATAAAAGGATTTCTAGGAGTGAAAGAATATTAAGAGAACTGTGTGACCAATCCAAACGGAACAATATTCGCATTATGGGAGTACCAGAGGAAGAAGAGAGAGAAAAAGGGATAGAAAGTGTCTTTGAAGAAATAATTGCTGAAAACTTTCCCTCGCTGGGGAAGGAAGTAGTCTCGCAGTCCACCGAAGCTCATAGATCTCCCAACACCAGGGACCCAAGGAAGACAACACCAAGACACATAATAATTAAGATGGCACAGATCAAAGATAAAGACAGAGTATTAAAGGCAGCTAGAGAGAGAAAAAAGATCACCTACAAAGGAAAACCCATCAGACTATCATCAGACTTCTCAACAGAAACCTTAAAGGCCAGAAGAGAATGGCATGATATATTTAACGTAATGAAACAGAAGGGCCTCCAACCAAGAATATTGTATCCAGCACGATTATCATTTAAATATGATGGAGGGATTAAACAATTTCCAGATAAACGAAAGTTAAGAGAATTTGCGTCTCATAAACCACCACTACAGGATATCTTAAATGGACTGCTCTAGATGGAAGCACACCTAAGGCTAAAAAGATGTCACCAGAGGAAAAAAAAAAAAATCATAGCAAAAAAAGCAGACCATCCAAATACCAACTAAAGGCAAAGAATAAAACACCTAGTATAGAAAGAATGGAGGAGGAGGAATAAGAAGGGAGAGAAATAAAGAAACATCAGACGGTGTTTACAATAACTTAACAAGAAAGTTAAGTTAGATTGTTAGATAGTAAAGAAGCAACCCCTGAACCTTTGGTAACCACGAATCTAAAGCCAGCAATGGCATTAAGTACATATCTATCAATAATCACCCTAAATGTAAATGGACTGAATACACTAATCAAAAGACACAGAGTAACAGAATGGATAAAGGGTACTGGTTAGTCTTGGAATGGAGATGGGGCTAGCAGAAGAGGAGGATAAGGCTTAAAGTTTGTACAGTTAGGAACATCCAAAATTACACTTGAAAAAAAATTACACTTGAGAATCAATCCAATTTCAGTCCCTATAGTTTGATCTTTCCAGAATGTCTTATAAATGGAAGCATACTATAATGTAGCTTTTAGTCTGGCTTGTTTCACTTAGCCTAATGAATTTGAGTCGTTCTTGTTTTTGCATGCACCAGTAGTTTTTTCCTGTTTATCCATTCACCATTTGGGAGACATTTGGTTTCTTTCCAGATTGAAACTATTATGAATAAAACTACTAAAATCTTCATTTCTATTATGTAAATAAATACCTAGGAGTGGGATTACTGGGTTATATAGTAAGTGTGTGCTGCCAAATTGCTTGAATGTGGTCATGCCATTTTGTATTCCCACCAAGAGTTCCAGTTGTTCTGCATACTTGCTAGGACTTTTTAATAGCAGTTGTTTTTGTTTTTGTTTTAACCATCCCAATAGATGTATAGTGGTATCTCATTGTATTTTCATTTCTCTGATTAATGATGTTGAACATCATTTCATGTAATCATTTGCCATCTGTATCTCTTCTTTGGTGAAGTGTCTTGAAATTGTTTGCCTATTTTTAGATTGTGTTGTGTTATTACTGAGTTGTGAAAGTTCTTTGTATATTCTGGAGACAGGTAAAGGAGACTTTATCAAATATCTTCTTCCAGGTGGAAACTTTTCATTTTCTTAATAGTGGTTTTTATGGAGAAGTTTTAAATTATTTTTATATTTATGTGGTCCAACTTACCGATTTTTATTATTGGTGCTTATGTCCTTTATGAAATGTTTGCCTAACCCTAGAATACCCCCTTTTCCCTATTATCTAACAATATCTTAAATTTGGTTGCCTGCATTTAAATGTTTTATCATTAGCATTTGCCTTTTTCTTTTTTAGTAGGAGAAACCTCTGGAACTTAGTAAGTAGTGGCAGAAAAATAATTTCAAAAGTCTTTTAGACCACTGTAAAATCAATAAGCAATTAATTAGCAATATTTTAATAAGCAATATTTTACCCTGCAACTACAAACTATTCCCTATTTTTTCCTCTCTTTAAATGAAGTTTGTATAACTTTAGGTTTTATATTTTGATCTGCAAACTATTTTTAATTCATATTTTGTATATGGTGTGAGGTAAGGGTACTTTTCTGTATATGCATGTCTGCTATAGACTAAATGTTTGTGTAACCCCAAAAGTCTTAGGTTAAATCCTATGCTTTTGGAGGTGGGTCCTTTAGGAGGTGATTATGTCATGTGGGTGGAGCCCTCATGAATGGGATTATTTCCATTGTAAGAGACCTAGAGAGTTTCCTTGCCCCTTCTGCCATGTGAAGACATGTTTATGAACCAGGTATCAGGCCTCCCTCATTAGACACAGAATCTGCCAGCATCTTGGACTTCCAGACTCCAGAACTGGGAGAAATAAATGTTTGTTGTTAAGCCACCCAGTCTGTAGTATTTTTGTTATAGCACCCTGAACTAAGACAACATCCAATTGTTCCAGCATTGTTTGTTGAAAAGTATACCTTTCTCCATTTAATTACTTTGGGATATTTTTGTATGAGTTGACCACATTCTTGTTGGCTGATTTTTGGACTGTCTGTTTTTTCCATTGATCTATTTGTCTATCCTTATGCCAGTACTACAGTCTTGATTACTGTAGCTTTATAGTTAAGTTTTGAAATCAGTGAGTCCTCCAAATCTATTCTTCATTTTCTGAATATTTTGACGATTCTATGTCCTTTGGTTTTCCATGTAATT
>JAVSCE010015431.1:0-30043 GCA_032199065.1 Smutsia gigantea
CTCCACAGATGAGTGAAATCATTTGATACTTGTCTTTCTCCTCCTAGCTTATTTCACTGAGCATAATATCCTCTAGGTCCAACCATGTTGTTGCAAATGGTAGGATTTGTTTTCTTCTTATGGCTGAATAATATTCCATTCTGTATATATACCACATCTTCTTTATCCATTCATCTACTGTTGGACACTTAGGTTGCTTCCATTTCTTGGCTATTGTAAATAGTGCTGTGATAAACATAGGGGCGCATAGGTCTTTTTCAAACTGGGCTGCTGCATTCTTAGGGTAAATTCCTAGGAGTGGAATTCCTGGGTCAAATGGTATTTCTATTTTGAGTTTTTTGAGAAACCTCCATACTGCTTTCCACAATGGTTGTACTAATTTATATTCCCACCAGCAGTGTAGGGGGGTTCCCCTTTCTCCACATCCTTGCCAGCATTTGTTGTTGTTTGTCTTTTGGATAGTGGCCATCCTAACTGGTGTGATGGATGAACGATTTCTAAATAGGCTATCTGGCTGGCTTTCCTGTTCTTGGTCGCAATCCATATACTATATATGAGTAGTAGACATACAACTTAGCCTCTTTCAGTCTGCCTAGGAAACAAAGAAAAAAATATGAGATGGCTTATGAGTGATCCACTTTTTTCCCCCTTTTGTTAAGATTTGGTTGAAGTTTCAAGTTGCAATGAGAAAACAAATATGAGGATTTCCCCAGCTTCTGTCATAGGCACTTTCTCCTAACATTCTCTTCCTTCACTCTCACAACTTCAACTGTTGCCTCTGTGCATATGTGATTCTGAGTCTGGTTCTAATCTTTATAGTTCTCCAGAACTTCAAACCTCCAAACATCCTGTGTTGAACATGACAATTGGGGTAGCCCATCAGTTCCACCCTGCCCCAAACCAACTAGTCATCATTCAACAAACACGTATGCAGCACCAGCTATTTGTAGCTTAGTGCTGGGCTACGTACAGAATTCCCTACTGTATTCATGGTTCCCCCATGATTTCAGCACTCAAACTCTCTACCTTAACCATTTTGGATTCCTCCCTTTCCCTCACTCCTTCCTATGCCAGCCCCCTGACATCTACATATGTGCACAGGCGTGCAAGCACACACACATGCACACACACACACAGGGCCTGTTGCCAAATCCTGAGATGACATTTACATAATTTCTCCTTAAAAAATTGACTTCATTCAGTATAGCACGAAGACAAGTAATGACTATAGCATCTTGCTATGCTGATGCACAGTGATAACAATGCAACCAGGGCGGGGGACTTGATAATATGGGTGAATGTTGAAACCACAATGTTGCTCATGTGAAACCTTCATAAGATTGTATATCAATGATACCTTAATTAAAAATAAATAAATAAATAAGAATTGCCTTCATTGCATTCCTACTGCTACCGCCCTAATGAAACACTCTTTATTTCTCACCTAGATTATTGCAGTGCCATCCCAATTTGTGTTCTTTCCAAATTTTTAGGCCTCCAACTCATCCTTTCTGACACTACTACTGGGTTTATTTTTCTACAAAGGGTGTTCTGAGATTATTTGCCTAGAAACCATCAGTGCTCCCCATTGCTATCAAATTAATCTTCCTAAAGGACACTAATCATATCACACATCTGCTCAGAAAATAGAAATGGTTCCCTATTGCCTAAGAAATTGAACCCAAATATCTAAGTGTGGCATTCAGTGTCCTCAACAATATGCCCCAAATTTACCCTTCCAGCCTTAACTTCCAGTACCATCTATATATACATAAACTCCAACAAACCCCAGGATCTCCCTCTGCTTCAAAGACACCCTGTGCTTCACAAAGTCATATTTTGTTTGACCTGCCCCCTTGCACCCACTCATTGCTGTCACCTGTCACAGCCCTACACATCCTTCAAGATCCATCTCTAATCCTACCTGTTCATTAAAGCATCCCTGAAGAGCCTAGCCAATTTTAATCTATTGTTCCTTTAAACATTTATTTTTAAACAAAAATTAATTTTTTCCAAGATGGCGAACATCATACATGTTCTATGTAAAAACCACAGGGCTTTACGGAAGTCATAAAGAAGAAAATTAAAACCCTCCATAAGCCCCCCATACTGTTAACTTGTTGCTGTATTTCCTCCCAGCCCTTTCTCACTCACACACACACACACACTATAGATCACACTATTCATACTATTTAGCGGACTGATATTTTTCATTTGATGCATCATCAATATTTCCATGCCATCTCATAGTCTTCTGCAACATGATTTAATAGCCATGTAATCTTGTATTATTTATAATATCATTGGTTATTTCATTAATCTCCTTTTGATGAATATTTAGATTGATCATAACTTTCTACTAGTTTTTAAATATTACAATGGACGGCCTTGCAGTTTGGTACACATTCATAGTTAATTCATAGAAATTGAGTTGTTGGCTCACAGGGTAGGCCAAATTTAACTTTTTTGGTAAATGGTGCCATATTGCCCTCCCCAAAGGTGACTTTTTTCATACTCTCATGGAGAGTGTATGAGAGTGCCCATCTTCCTGCACATTGATTAACACTGGTATTTTTTGAGTCTTCTGACAGCAATTTGAACCTGTATCATGTCAATTATTCTGCACTATATTATAGTTATGTTATACTTGTATAACTTCCAGCTCCTACCCTATATAGCCATCGATACCTTATACATACTACACATTCAGGAAATATTTGCTGAATCAAATTGAATCACAGCCATAGAGAAGGTCTCCATAGTTCTTAAGATAGCCTGTCCACCATTACTCTACAGTTTACTGATGCAAACTAGTGTTAACACAAAGGGAAATGGAAAAGGAAAGGGTCACAGCACTGAGGAGCAAAGTCCAATCCCATTTAGTGGCTTAACCAATACCCAACTTCTAATACTACCATTGGGATAGCTTCAGCCTCAAAATTTTAACAACTACTTAGAAGAGCGACTACATGTATGATGTAGGTATGAACTCCAAGTTGCTTGGCCTAATTAAAAGAAAACTGGTCCTGACATTGTTAGGTGCATAGGGACAGCTGGTTTAGAGACCTTCTCGGTGAGTCTGGAATAAGTTCATGTATGGCTTGTTTTCTTGCAGCAGTACATTTGTTCGGCCTGACTTGGCAGTTGCAACCAATTGAAGGACAGCTCTATGAAAATGGAGTTAGCAAAGGGAACAGAGGCACCGAATCTATGGATACTACTTACTCTCCAATTGGAGGAAAAGTTTCCGATAAATCAGAGAAAAAAGGTACAGTGGTCAAAATGATTGATTGATTATTGATTACTTTTCTTCAAAGTTGGTCATTAGAACCAAATCCAGGATGGTTTCACCTCACATTAAATTTCATGATCACTTGAAAGGAATATCTGTGTGGACAGAATAAATGCATGTAAATGTCTTGTGAAAGGAAATGTTCCTTTCTCTCATGCCTTGAATATAAACCAATTAAACTTTTCAAATATGTAGGCAGTTTTGAAAATAGATAAATATTTACAGTATGGAGGTTTCAGTACAATGGAAATTGCATTTCACATATAACTACCCTGAAGCAACATGGGATTTTGATTAAGTTTCCTGTGTCCAAGCCCAGCATTTATATATAACATTTACAAAGGGTATATGGAAATTTCTTCAGTTTATAATAAGAAGAGACCTTTTAAGTTTAATATAAGGGTGAATGTTTATGTCAAAGTGGGGGAACATGAATTCTTCCTTGTTGGGGAAAAGAAAAAAAGCTCTCTGAGCACTGAATTGTTAAAGTTAACCAACATAAGCTTGAACTATCCGACTTATTTACAATAAATATCACAGTACCAACACTCCCAGCATCTTTTTCAATTGAATCATCTTAGTCTTAATATACAAATAATGACAATGGCTGGAAGTTTATATTATGATTGGTCTTGAAATAGGATTCAGCGTAGGGGAACTCAAGCCATGTAAACTTTCAGGATGTCAATTCTAAAAGTAGAAGTTAAAAACAAAATGTATAGCCCACACTATTCCAAATATTTTCAGATCAAATAAAGCAGATGAGTGAATGAATGACCCTTACCCTACCCTCAAGAAGCTTACAATTATATAGAGGTGGTAAGACAGTTATATATCTTTGTTCATTTGCTACAAACAAGGTATATATATGTTTTATGGTTGTTTGTATTTATTCCTCTTCACTTGTATTTTTAGTGTTTTGGGGCAGGTTATTTCTGGAGTTTGTTCTGTTTTGCTTGTTTGCTTTTGAAAAAGTAACTTTGCTTTGGCCTATGCTTCAGTAAAAAATTAATGCTTGGGGTTCCGGAAAACATTACAGTTTGATTGAGCTTTTTATTCATGATGCAGTTTGCTTTACATCCTCATTCAGAAATACTGTTTCTAGCCTGGGCTGACCTTTTCCAGCAATTTTGTTGTTGATGTTGATAGAGGCTGAGGGTAGTACAGGAATCAGAGATGTCAGAGAAAAGGGTCGGAATACACTCAGACTTGGACTTTTACTCTCTTACCTTCTCTCCTACTATTTGATTCCTTTATATTTGCAAGTGCAAAAAGCCACCATTTGGTATCATATGCCTAGGTGTTTCTTGCCATTCAGACTGGAAATCCTTCATGACTTATCTGTTTGAGGGAACTGAAACATTCAAGACAGCAGAGGGTCATCACCTTGTTGTTGTAAGAGCATAGTCTTTTTTTAATTCTAGTTCAGAGCTCTATAATATCTTTCCACAAAATAGTTTGATGACGATGACTGAAATTTATTAAATAATTACCAAGTGACAAGATTTGCTCCAAACATCTAACATGTATTATATCATGAAGGTAACATCATGGTTTTCATTTTCCAAATAAGAAACAGACACACAGTGAGGTTAAGTAACTTGCCCAAGGTCACCGAGGTAGAAACTTGTTTGATTTCAGAACTTTGTCTATTAACTTTTACACTATCCTGAAACTCACACATGAAACATATATGAAAACCACAAAAGACACTTTACATAATGAAAGCAAAGCCCCTGAGTCTATTTGTGATAGATTTTAGAAAAATTCTATACACCTGTGCTTTGATGTGTTGTACCAAGTTTCATGAATGAAAAATATTCTTGTTTCTGCTCAGTTAGAACAAGCAGGCCAGACCAATTTCAGTTTAATACTTTATTAAGAAAAGTCATTAAGGGTTGATGCCATATATACCAAGTTGTTATCTTAAACCGACTTTTTATCTAAGTCTGAACAAAACCCTAACTATAAGTGCACATCATAGTCCTGCTACATTAGGTCTTTACTGCATATTACTTATCAAGTAAAAACACAGGCCCTCTTTTATAATGCCATGTGTATACTAAACCAAACCTTGCAGAAGATGTAATATAGTATAAGGATATTTTCAAATGGGCAGCTGTATCCTTTTATGATTTTCTAGACATCACACACCCCATAACTATAGTAGTAGAAGCTTGCCTTAATGAGGCTGTATGCATTGAAATGCAAAACTGAAAACCAGATCATTCTTTCTACATTGTTTTCCTTCCTCTCCTAGAGGATTGGACATTGTAGCACTGTGGTTAGCCTAGTCCTGAGTCAGACTTACAGGGCTTTGAATATTGACTGTGTCATTTACAGGCATTCTAACCTCAGACAATTACTTGATATGACCTTGCCGTACCAGAGTTGTCATCTCCAACATAAGGATGATAATAATAGTACCTGTTTCGTATGGTGGTTGTGACAAGTGATACAATGCGTCTTAAGCATATATAGCACAGTGCCTACCACAGTGTTTAATTTAGCAGTAACTGTGACTGGGCCAAATGATTGGAAAATTATCTTGAATTTATTGACATCCCATTAGGAACTGTACATCCTACTTTAAAACTGGTATCAACTTTAACACAAATGATGGCCTTATTGGGATTTAGATGTTTTCTTTCTTTAAAGTTTGATCTTTCTTTACTTAGTTTAACATCTATTATTTTTAAATTATCACCTCTATCATCAAAGTGATGGATAAGTAGAATGGCACTTAAAAAAATCAAAATCTTCTGGAATTGGTTCCCTATTAACAGTAGTTATATGTATCTGATTCTCATTAGGAAATTAAATAATTTTCTCACCACTTAGTTTTCTAAATGAAAGAGATAAAGAATGTTTGATTATAGACATTCGGTATACCAAAATTTTCTTTTTGAAATTTATTTGAATGATTTGGATTCAATTTCAAAAAGAAGACATGACTCATATCCTCATGTTGGGATCTTCCTGAAAAACCAATTGTCAATTGTTCAACAAACATTTATAAGAGTGAAAGCAGTGTACTAAAACATAAAACGACCCCTACTGCCTTAGAGGCTGACAAACTAGTCATGACTCTTTGCCTTTAATCAGTAAACATGTTACAACTACTTTAAACAGAACAGTGGATATGAAAAAAGAAAACATGTATTCCAGACGTGAGTCATGTAATATCCATAAATTGAAATTTAAAAAATAATTACAATGTAATTTATCAACATATATAGCATGTTAAAATCTTAAAAGATTATCAAATCCAAGATCCTTATTTAAAGATGAGGAAAGTGAGGTCCAAAACGATCAGGAACATACAGAGAAAACTGGGACTAGAGCCCAGGATTCCTGATAAACCTCTTCTGTTTTCTCATCTTTTATTGTACTAATGTAACACAAACTAAATATATAAATTGCTAAAGAAGTTTTCTAAGGAAATATCAAAGACTAAAACCAAACAGGTAAGAAAATTCAGCTTATACAGGCTCTTTCACTGGGGGAAGCACCTTAGATAGGAAAGAAGTGTCTGCACAAAGCAGATTTGCCTTAAGACTTTTATAGGAGCAGAAGGTAAGTTACACATGGGATGATTTACAGCTGGGATTGTCTTGTGCTCAGGGGAAGTCCCAGTAAGTCCGCTGAACAGGAAATGTTTATCTCTGTGATTAGCTAGTTGAAGGGGAACAAATAGTTCTAATCCTCAGCTTATTATTTATGAGACAAAGAATGGGCGATTGGAGGGTCTGTGTCTCGTCTTTCAGCAGGTTCTGGCAAAAGGAAAAAGGTCTCTATTTGGCCTTGTTATAGGTAAACAAGGAAGCCCTATACCATTCTTATGGGAATCATGAGAAAGAATGCACACAGAGAGCCTTATCTAAAAGTCTTATGGGAAAGAGTTATTTAATTTGGTTATTTGGAGGTTTTGTTTGTGTTGCAGTAAGCTGTGTCCTAAAATATAACAGGGTGAGAGGATTCAGAAAATAAAAGATTGGGGGGGATTTCTTAACCAACATCGTTTTCCAGGAGCATAGAGCCCAGGGAAAGTCCAACATTGTCAGTAGCGATCTGAATGCGGAGGAAGCTATTTCGTTCCCGGCTGGGGGCCAAAATAGAGCTTGGGAACAAGAGGGGTGGGTGGAAAGACAGAGAACTAAGGGAGACTATAGACAGCTTTTATCCCCTTATAATTTTTAAAGGCTGGCCTTGGGGGAAAGGGCTCTTTTTAAAAATTCATCCTACAAGATCTACCTCCACTAAGTCAAAGAAAACAATGACATCTTCAAGTCAGTATCTGCTAAATATATGACCATGGAAACAACATATAGATGATGGATATGACACAATTTATAGCCTGTTGTGTGGCTGCTTTAGCCAAGACTGAAGACTATAGCTTCACCTCTCTGGGCTCCAGTTTCTTCTCTGAAAAATTAAGGAAATTGGCTTTGCAGGGGAGGAAAAATAATCTCTCCACCGTTCTAGGTTCTTGACTGAGCATCCCTCCTCCCCCCACATTATAAAAAGAGAGATTAACAGGAAAACAAACCAATTCAATAACATGTATACCTCCTGTATACGTGGAAGAGACCCAGGAAAACTGAGGAGCTCCCTGAAATAGCCCAAGCCATCACCTTAAATACCGTGTCCAGCTAAAGACAAAAGAAGTTGTTGGGGATTGGGAGCCAGTTATGGGAGGTTGTCAGGAAAAGCATAGTAAACAAGGGTAAAGTAGGTCGTCGTGCAGATTTAAGTCGTTACCTACTCTGCTGATTAGAGTTTCTAGAGATCCAGTCCTCCTCTTCCTGGTAGAGCCAGAAAGGCACCCTTACGAATGGTGACTTCCCTTGGAGTTAATGTCTTTACAAAAGGTAACTTGACCTAGGTTTCCTGAGCTTCTCCCATGTCTGCTGTTTCTTAAAAATAATCAGCCTGAAACCATTCTTATGCCAAAAAGGCATATTATGGGGTGACAACTTCTGCTCCCCTTCAGCTTGTAACCCTTTGGGGAGGAGGGAGGGGAGGGGGTAGTGGGCAGTGAACACTTTTTGCAAATTAAATCTGACCCAGAAATTTCAAATGTAAATCAGATAAAAGCCACATTTCTCCAGATAAAATGGGGGGAGGGGGGGAGGGCAGCCTCCCGCCTCTGTCCTACTCCCTTCCCCTTTCCTTTCTTTGTCCTCCAGTCTCTTCCCAGCTGCTAAGGCTTTGACAGACACAGGGTGATGCTCAGTAGGAGGAGCTCATCTCTAAGGTCCCTTCCAGCCATGTAGGTTATGAGTCAGGGAATTCGAATCTGCAGTTAAGGAAGAACAATTAGCCATTCCAAGTAAAAGTAGACCTGTTTTGGCAGAAGGGGTGTATACTCCTGGAAAGTGGCTGAAATGTCTGCAAAATTGGTGAGCCACATTTGCCATTTAAAGTACTTGCAGAGAATTCTGTTGTAATTCAATTAATTTCCAGTGCTCTGCCTTACAAGTTTTGGTTTTTGACATGTATGTAACACTGACAGTCTGCATTTAGAGGGCATTTACAATTTCAAAATACTTTAATGTCTTTTATCCACATAACTGTTTTATGTTGTAGCAGCTACTGTTATCCTTGTTTTACAGTTGGAAGGAAAACAAAAGCAGGTGAAGTGACTTGCCTTGCATATTAGACACAGCTACACGCAGGGCTGACATGAGCATCCAGTCTCTACTTACTGTTTGCTCAGTACCCTTCTTTGGACCCTTTCTTTCTTTTTAAAAATTTTTTTCTCAAGGCCCATTGTTTAATAGCTCTCTTGATCAAAGATCTCACTGCATATGGTCAAATGTATACCCCTTCCCTAAGAGTACTTTGTAAACCTTACATTTCATATCAAAGATCTACTTTCAGCAAGTACTCTCCCACTCTCAAAGCAGAACACACTCTCAAAGCAGAACACACTCTCTCTCTCTCTCTCTCTCTCTCTCTCTCTCTCTCTCTCTCTCTCTCTCTCTCTCTCTCTCTCTCTCTCTCTCTCTGTCTCTCTCACTCAAGTGCCCTTGGGAATTGAATGTTAAACAGCACAAAATGTACCTTTCATGACCTCCTTTCATTGTAAACCTAACCAGAGGGTGTGTGTATGTGTGTGTATGTGTGTGTGTGTGTGTGTGTGTGTGTGCATGCTTGGATTTTGTTCTTGTTTTTGTTTTTACGTGTAGCATATTTACATTGGAGGCAATTTATAAACTGACAATTGTGCAGTTGTGCACCTTGACTAACAGGTTGAAATCTAAATTTACTTACAGTTTCACTGATGTTTATTTCCCAGACCCAGTCAGTAGGTAAAGGTTTATATTGTGGTAAAACAGTACAGAACTGCACCAACCCCACCCAGGTAATCACTGTGCATTCAGATGGAACACAGGCCTGCAGTGTACTTCTGTGGTTCTTCAATATCGGTTCATACGACATGTGGATATTAAAATGCACTCAGCTGCCCTTTGAGTCAACCCATAGTTTCAGTATCTTTTACTTAAAGGATATTAGAGCTCAGGACATTGTAGTAGAATTGGGAATAATTCATATAAGCACAACAAACCACATGAATAAAATAGTAGTAATGTACTAACAAAGACAACAATGTTGGGAGCATAACATTATTATTTTTAAAGATTGATGGCAAATTACAGTAAATGTTTTCTATAATGCTATATAGATGTTTCTCTAATACAAGGTTTCAGGGGGCCCAGCCAGAGTGCTGCAGCTTGTTTTCAACTATATTAAATCACTTTATCAATATACTTCAGTTTTAACAAAAGCTTTTCTAAAGCATAGTGGAGACCTGACTTTTAAAACAGATTTATGGAAAGGGTTCACTATGCTAAAAGGCAAACTTATTTACGGTATAAAAAAATCATGTTAAATGTTCTTGGTCATATATGTTTAATGTTTTATTCTTGTTTCATTTTAATCCTCATTTTACTTTTTTTTAAAACTAATACACACATTTCCTGTGATGCCAAATAGAATGTGTCTCTCTTGTCATCCCTCTAGCCCAGAAGTTATTTCTGACAGGGGCACTAAGTGCCATGCTATGGAATGGCATATATATCCCCTTGGAGTAGTCCTTCAAAGGCTAGGGGACCTTCTCATAATATCCTTATAATATCTTAGTTTTTTGAAGAACCAGTTCATTGTAGAAATTTATCAGCCACGTGTATATCTAATTGTGTTGAGTATCCATTTATATCTTTCAGCCTGTATTATTTTTGGAGGAAGTTCAAACACTTACTAGCTTTTTCGTGAACTCAAAAGTAATTCTAGTGTTTTAAATTTACTTCTGAAATTAAAGTCCTAGAGTACCAGGATTTAATGCACAAGTCTGCCTTTCCCCCGTGTATAACCGTGGCAGTCCCACAGATAAGAATTACATTTCCTTTCTTAGCCTTCACCTTTCTAATATGAAGACCGCTTGGTTTTACTTTTTGTGCTCTTCTTGTAGCTTCTATTTTCCCTTAGTCATTTTAAGTTGCCTTTTCCTATTTCTGTTGTGTATCCTACCAAAGGTATCTAGATCAGAACTCTACCCAGGTATCATCTTCCCATTGCCAGTGGGTTCAGAGAGGGGGAAGAATAAAAGTAAAAAGTTAGATTGTCAGAGAAATGATTCTTGACTGCCTCGTATTCTCCATTAAAATAATATCAAGGGAAGGGAATTGAAATCTTATATTCGGAAACAAAGACTCATGATTTTTAATGCTATATCAGTCAAGGTGCTATTTTAAGTAAACTAAGTACTCTGCAGAGTTAACAAATGAAGCAGAAGACATAGTGTTTGCCCTTAAGAAAGATCCTGTTAAATAGAAGAGCTGAAAGAAATGTGCACACTTACACATGAGGCCAAGTAACGTGCAACCAACTGTTGTGCAGAAATAGAAATCAGATGCTTAGGTGATAAAGAGGCTTAAAAGATGAAATGATGATTGTTATTATAGAAGCAGTTTGAGCTGGGCCTTGAGAAACAAGAAAAGTTAATCCTAGTTACCCTAAGGAGTGCATATTTAGGAGAATGGAATCACAGAGTAGTAAGGGGGAAATGCAGACGGTAATAGCCTGAATGGTAAATAGATAACAATGAAGACAGAAGCAGCAGATGAAGACAGTTTGGCAAGGAAAGGAAGGAGATAAATAGCATGAAAACTAGATGAAGGGGCACTTGGGTCATTTTATTCTTTTTTTTTTAAAGAAGAGAGGTTTGTGCTTGTTTGAAGATAAAGAATAAGAAACCATAGAGAGGGTGACATTGAGGATGGTAATAGGAAAGATCGCAAAGTGTCCAAAGTCTCTTTGCAGGAGAGAAGAGAAGGGAGGACCCTCAGAGTTAGACTGGGACACCAAATTGTATGGCACATGGAGTGCGAAGCAGGCATTTTGATACTGCAGGACAAAGAGTTAGGAGTTCAAAAAGAGAACACAATAAATTTTCTGTAGGCACTACCCTCTATTATGATTATTGTTACTGTTGTTATTGTTCCCATTACTGTCTGTAATGAGTTTTGTTTGTGAGGAGAAGTTTTAATTTGATATTATTGATGATTTTCTGGGTTCCTGAAAGAAATCAAAGGCTGTAGCAATTTGACAACAATGTATCTGTGCTGCCTGCTTCTCTTTCCCAAAGCCTGGCCCAAGAGGCTATGCAACCCCCTCATTATTCTCAACTGTGGGATAGGTGGTTCATAATATAATTGTCTTTATTAAATGCCCAGTCGGTAGAGGTTAAGAATTTAGACATGACTGCTGTGTCCTCTGGGGACTTATTTTCTAAGACACAAAAGGGGGAGCTGGATAAATTGTGTTATGATCAGCCCCCCTGCCTCCACCCCAAAGTCCAGAAGGATGTGATCATAATAACCTATATGTAGCAAACATCTAGCATTGTATAAAATATAGCAAATACACATCCTGCTATGCACTACCAATTACACATTCTAGAAGTTCTGACCAGAAGGCCAGTTCAGCTCCTAGGGTGCTGATGACCTACTAAAAGCACTTGGGAACACATCAAAACTCTTAGGACAGTGTAATGATAGTTCGTGTGTATGCATGTGTAGAGCTTCTGCATGTCCATTTATAAGTTCTAGCCATATTTTTTGTAACAGTTTCTTTGAGGTATAATTTACATAGTGTATAGTTTACCAACTTAAAGTGTGCAATTCAGTGATTCTCAGTGTATTCAGAGTTGTGTAATCATCACCACTATGTAATTATAGAACATTTTCATCACATCAAAAAGAAACCTCATAGGCACAGATAGTCACTCCATATTCCCACCTCTCCCGCCTCTTCTGGCAACCAGAAATCTACTTTCTTCTGTTCCTATCGATTTGCCTATTTGTACATTTCACATAAATGGAATCATACAATGTGTAGCCTTTTGTGTGTGGCTTCTTTCACTTAATATAACGTTTGCAAGGTTTGTCCATGTTGTAGTATGTACCAATACTTAATTCCTTTTCAAGGCTGAGTAATTCTCCATTATATGGGTATACTATATTTCATCTGCCCATTCATCAGTTGATGGATCTTTTGTGGATTTACACTGTTTTTTTGTACTATGAATAATGCTGCTATGAGCATTCATGTACAAGTTTTTGTTAGAACACCTGTTCTCAGTTCTTCAGGGTGTATAACAAGGACTGGAATGGCTGAGTTATATGGTAATTCTGTGTTTAACTTTTTAAGAAACTGCCAAACTGTTTTCTAAAGACACTGCACCACTTTACATTCCCACTAGCACTGAATAAGGGCACCAATTTCTCTGCATTCTTGCTAACATCTACCTATTGTCTATAGTTTCTATTTAGCCATACTAGTGGGCATGAAGTGGTATCTCATGGTGGTTTTAATTTAAATGTCCTTGATGACCAGTGATGTCGAACCTCTTTTCCTGTGCTGGGCCATTTGTACATATTCTTTGGAGAAATGTCTACTCAGATCCTTTGCCCAGTTTTCAACTGAGTTATCTTTTTATTATTGAGTTGTAAGACTTTTTAATGTATTCTAGATATAAGTCCCTTATGCAATATTTGATTTGCAAATATTTTCTCCTATCCTGTAGGTTGTCTCTTCATTTTCTTGACTGTGTCCTTTGAAGCACAAAAGTTTTTAATTTTGATGAAGCCAGAGTTATTTTTTCTTTTGTTGTACATACTTTTAATGTCATATCTAAGAGACTATTGCCAAATCCAAACTCACAAAGACTTATGCCTATGTTTTCATCTGAGGATTTTATAGCTTTAGTTCTTCAATGTAGATATTCAATCCATTCTGAGTTAATTTTTGTATATGGTGTAAGGAAGCAGTTTAGCTTCACTCTTTCGCACATGGATATCCAGTTTGTCCAGCACTACTTGTTAAAACTATTATTCTTTCCTCCATTGAATTGTCTTGGTGCCCTTGTTGAAATTCAATTGACCATAAATGGAATGTTTGATTTCTTGACTCTCAGTTCTATTCCATTGACTGTATTTATCATAATAACAGTACCACACTGTCTTGATTGCTGCACCTTTGTAATAAGTTTTGAAATTTGGAATTGTGAGGCCTCCAACTTATTTTTTTTAAAGATTGCTTTAGTTATTCTGGGTCCCTTGCACTTCCATATGAATTTTAGCTCAGCTTGTCTATTTCCAGAAAAATCGGAGCCGGAATTGTGATAGGGGTTGGTTTTACTCTGTAGATCATTTTGGGAGGTAGTGCCATCTGAACAATAGTAAACCTTTTGATCCATGAACATGGAATCTTTCCATTTATTTAGGTCTTCTTTAATTTCTTTCAATACTGTTTTGTATTTCTCAGTGTACAAGTCTTGCAACTTCTTTTGTTAAATTATTCCTAAGTTTTTTATTCTTTTTAATGATACTATAAATGGAAATTGTTTCCTTTATGTCATTTTTGGATTTTTCTTTGCATGTACCCATATTTATTCATTAGCATTTGAATTCTTTTTGCAAATGGCAATATTGTTTTCTTTTAAGAAGGTATTTTATTCCATGTTGACCCATGACTCTGAGTAAATGTTTGAATATGCAATGTGATAACAAATTTGAGTTTTGTACCGATTCCAGTTTTCACCAAAGAAATTCAAAAAGTTGGCTACTTCATGTACCACTGGTTATCAGCATACTGAAATTCTATAAACAAAGTTTGTATTTCACCATGTGGGACTGTATATCAAATCTGGAAAGGCTTCAATTTGGAAACTAATTTTTGTGAATACTACTTAATGGTCAAAAGACCACATCTAAGGAACTGAGAAACTCTAAAGATTTTAGGGAAAGTAGCAGTTCTTGCAATGAAATAATAACTGTCTTTTAAATGCTGTATCTTCAACAAACAGATATACAGAGACAAAATGCAATTCAAAGTTAGTCATTTAATTAAGGGTAAGATTTTCCCAATGCCATTTCATTTCTGTCTGAAAAAATTGATGTAATACCAGATAAGCTGGAATCTGAAGTCTTTCAGTGTCTGGCCGTAACTGTTTATACTTACACAGTAATATATTTCTCATGTGTAAGATTAGTTAATGGACTTTACTACATAATCAGCTATTATCTGTGTCAGTAAGACAGAGGTATGTATTTCTAATGATATTTTATTCACAGTTAATTCCCCAAGGTCTCTGTGTGTTGATGATTTCATTTCTTCCTTCCACCAAACCTTGTACTAAAATGTCAAAATAAATTATCAGCACTATTAAATAAATTATCAGGATCACTATTTTCTTAATTCATCCAAACAGTACTTACCAAGGGCCTACTATGTACAAGGTTCATTCTCCCTTTTCTTTCTCCTGCCTACTCCTGGGTCATATAATGGATATAAAAAGCATGTACAATACACAATCTGGGAAATCTGTCCCTGAGGAATCAAAAGTTGAGTATATATTTTTCTTCAAGAGTTCATATGAGGAAAATTTTACAGAGCACCATAGATAGAAAGGGTAGCCTTTCACTATCCCCTTTTCATCTCTTTACAGTTTTTGATCACAGGGAATAAGGGTTGATTTCACCTCCCTGTTTTGTTCCAAACACTGATATTCTAAATTTCACAAAGACTTGTTACTGTGAAGTAATTATTACATTTGAAGGAACAAAAACAAGTTGGTACTTAAATCATAAGACACACACTAGGACTAATTCAGGTGGAAGACCATGCCAAAGCCATTTGATTATGTCTTTTGAAGACTTTGAACATGCTGTAGGATGAGGTGAAGGGCAAATATGATCTTAGGGCATATTTCTTTTTCATCTCTGGACAACATTCCCTTTGGTTAAAGCAGTACCTTCTTAGCTTAGATTGTTTTTATGGAATTTGCAGATGTCTTTAAAAGACTATTTTGATTGCTGCTATGGACAATACCACAGCCTTTAATCTAGTCATTTTTACACAAGGGCCTGGTAGTGCAATCTTTTTAATGACCATGTGTCAATATTTCTACTAATGTTCCACTGAGTTTTGCACAGAATCACTGAATGCAGTCTAGCTATGTTAAGTATAAAAAACAAATACATAGATATGTCTGGAATGTAGTTATTTACTCCCTATCTTATAAGGATAAGGTTAGTAATAATCATATTATTGGCATCCGGGTATGTGTCTGAGACTAGATATAACGAAGCCTTGGCTTAGTGGATACAGCCACTGACCACAATGTCTGTTACCAATTCAGGCTTCTATATTTACCTTTCAGGTAACTGACCTTTTCCTTTTGAACTAAGCAACCACAAGTTAGTTTGCTGTCCTTCAACACAGCCTTAATTGCCATTGGTTTTTCCCCACTCAGCAGTTGATGCCTGTGTTACAACCTATAAACAGAGCGTTTAGCTCAAACTAAGTTGGTGGATATTGGTGAGAGTGTGATAAATACAGGACTACACACTTTGATATGCTGTGTGGCTCCCTGCACTTCATCTTGGATTTACAAGGAAGTGTTCTGTTCCTGGAGAATATGGTCTTCCTGGGCCTTCTGGTGTGCTTCAGTAAAAGACGTGATGAAGTGACCATTAAAGCATGAATATTGCAAGAACTGTACCTTTGTGCTGTATTTTAACCCTGCTGCTGACAATTTGCAAATGAAGGGTCAGAGTCAATGTTAAGTCTGGCCACAATGATTCCATTCACCTATATTGATGCAGAATTTGTTCATGAAATCAAATCCATCTAGTTTTTCTGCATGTCATTTCTTTCTCTTTAGTTTCCCCCTTTGAGCTATATTAAGAAAAATAACGAAATAATTAATTAACTAATAATCCCTACATTGTAATCCGTAACCAATTTTTAAAGATGATAAAATGGAGCAGGCTCTTCACTGTTGTAGCTGGCTCACAGGGAGACATCTTCCTTTCTGACGCATTAAGCTCGAAAAGGTTAGAGGCTGAGAAATTTTCCATCTGCAAGCTGTGAGAATTTCCCTTACCTAATACCAAATTGCTGCAACTAGCTTGCTTGGCTATTTGTATTAAATTATAGTCCGCCTGTTCATACATATTGTCATGTCTCTTCACCTACTTTGTTTTAACCGTGATACATGTTCTCAGAGGGTAAGACCATCTCTTTTTAAAATCAATTTATTAATGACATATATGTATGCTTCGGGTATTTAGTAAATGCTGATAACCAGGAAACTCCAACACAACTTCGTGAATTTCTTTTGATTTAGTGAGTAACATTTAGGTAGCCTCATTATGCACTATATGATGCTATAAAGTGCAGAAAGAAGAGATGGTGTAGCATTTGGTAAGGCTCTTAATAAAGGTTAATGTCCATCAGCCAGTTTTGCCCTGATTTTTTAAATGACAATGTCTGTATTCATTAAAGGCTGTTTCTAGCACCTTTAAAATAGTGTTTGCTGAAATTAAAACATTTTGAATTGTTTTATATTTATAATATTGTTCGCATGACCAAATAAGGTGTTTTAAGAAGAGATAAAAGCCCTGAGTGAGGATAGCAGTTGGGCAAACAGAACATTAAGTGGAAGACACAAGTGTCCGCATAAACATGGTCTGTTAATTGCCTGCTCAAATTGAAGACATGTGTCAGCTCCAGGACCTTAGGAGTTAAATGCATAATCAACCCTTTGGGGACCAGACTGTTCTGTCTCACACAGAAAAAATAACTTTTAGTGAAAGTGAAAAATAAGGTCCTCAGTTGGTCATTTATCATCTCAAAGGACGTATTTTATTATAAATGTCAATTCCACAAAATTATGTGTCTTGTAATACATAATTATGTTCAAAATTGCATTTGAAATCTATTATTAACAGTTAACAGTGAACATTCTTAAAATAGTTATTACTCTTGGCCTTAACACAAAAAGCAATAATGGAGGTATTTTAGGGAGTTAAAAGCTGCAAGGCATTGGCCTCTGAATAAAGTCACGGCAGGTGTGTTTCTTAATGGGCTGTTCATTTTGTAGCCAGTGAACACAAAGGACAGAGACCATGTGTGTTTTGAAACTGTGTTTGGTGTGGAGAAGGAGTTGATAGCTGAAAAATATAAAGGCAGTGTGAAATGAGGCCAAATCGAACTTTCTCTCCTGAGGTGTAATCTTTCTTGCTTACAATCAAGCAAACTAATTCTTACCCCTCATCTTCCATTCCTTCCCTCCCATCACCGCGTAACAGGGAATTCCACAGAAACGTCAGAAATAAGTAGAAACTATGACAATAAGTAATAAAGATCTGACTATCCGAACTCGACATGCCCTCACTCGAACCAGCTCCTCCTAGGTTTCTTGGTTTGGGGACTCGCACCAGGTCACTCAGACTCGCAGTCATGGGGCCAATCTTGATCCCTCCCAGCCACCATACCAGGTGTTCCAATGTGTGGGCTGTGGACCTTGCAACATTGTCTTCTTCCTTCTTTCCTCTTTTTTGACTTTCCCTCCGGGGGAAATAACTTTCCTATTATGAATAACTCTCTTTATATTTTAGATATATTTTTTGTAAAATTATGTAATTAGATTTTACTGTCTAAATCAGAACGCTGACTCTTACCTTTTAAAGCAAGCATTTAGTTCATTGCCTTTTTTTTTTTTAGTTAGAGCTACAGGTACATGAAATTTATCTCCCATCTTCTTTTATGTTTTCTAATTGACCCATCTCATCTAGTCTGTGTCTTCCCTTCTTTCCTTCGTTTAGAGAAATTATTTTTATCTAGTTCAAAACCACTTCTTTGTTTTTTAGCATTCATGATTGAAATTACAATAAGATTTAAAAATTTTATAGTAATCTGAATTTAATTGATATTTGTATCATTCTTCAAGATAATGCAGTTTTATACTTCCTAGATAATATGTGATTGGGTTTTTTAAACTTTATTGAAGAATTGACAAATACTATTATATATATTTTAAGTATAGAATGTGATGATTTGATGTAATACACGTTGGAGAATGATTACCAAGATCAACATAATTATCATTTCCATTCACCTCACATAGTCAACACAGTTAGCTCTGGCATGTGTCTGTGTCTTTGTGTGTGTGTGTGTGTGTGTGTGTGTGTGTGTGTGTGTGTGTGTGTGTGATGAGAATGCTGAAGAGCTACCCCCAGCAGCTCCCAAGCATACAATACCCTATTATTAACTATAATCATCATGCTCTAGATTAGAACCTCAGGACTTCTTATAGCTGAAAATTTGTACCCTTTGACCTACACCATCTCATTTGTCCCCCCAGCCCTGGCAACCACCATTCTAGTCTCTGTTTTATGAAATCACCTTTTGTTGTGTTTTGGTTTATTTTATTTTGTTTAGATTCCTCATGTAAGTGATACCATGCAGTTTTGGGCTTTCTCTAGCTTATTTCACTTAGTATAGTGTCGTCCAGATTCATCCATGTTGTTTCAAATGGCAAAAGATTTCCTCCTTTTTTTACAGATGAATGATATTCTGTTGTAGATTTGTATATACATGTATCTCCATTTTCTTTATCCCTTCATCTGTTGAAGGACACATAGGTCATTTCCACATTTGAAATGGTGGAATAATGCTGCAGTGAATGTGGGTGCTCAGATAGTTCTTTGGGATCCTGATTCAATTCCTTCAGATATATACCCAGAAGGGGGATTGCTAGATCATATGGTGTTTCTATTTTTAATTTTTGAGGAACCGCCATACTGTTTCCTAAAATGGCTGTACCATTTTGCATTCCCACCAGCAGTATATAAAGGGTTCCCTTTTCTCAACATCCTTGCCAACATTTGTTATCTCTTGTCATGTTGATAAGAGCCAGACCAACAGGTATGAAATGGTATCTCATTCTGGTTTTGATTTGCATTTCCCTGATGATTAGTGATGTGGAGCATCTTTTCATACATCTATTGGACATTTGTATGCCTTCTTTAGAAAAATGTCTATTTGGGTCTTTTGCCCTTTTTAATTGGATTCTTTGGGGTTTTTTGCTATTGAGTTATATGAGTTTTAAAAAATATTTTGGATTTTAACCCCATATCAGTTATATGGTTTGGGACTATTTTCTCTCATTCTAGAGGTTGCCTTTTCAATTATTGATTGTTTCCTTTGCTGTGCAGAAGTTCTTTGGTTTGATGTAGCCCCACTTGTTTATTTTATATTTGATTAGAATGCACTTTTTCTGCATGAGCTGTTGGGCACACCCTAAATTTAGATCTTCGTATCATTTCATCTGAATTATTGCTCCATAATTCCTATATCATTCTTGTGTCTCCCTGCTCTAAATCATTCTACCTTCTGCCTCAAAATTAGCCTTTCTAATATCCCCAAACCTCTCCCCTTTTCTTAAAAACGTTTTATGGCTTTCCATTCTTTACTCAGTAAGCCCTTTAGGAGTGGCCCTAGAGAATATGGCCCTATAGAACATCAAGGTCCTATAGAATATGATGCCATCCTTTCCCTCCAACCCTAACTCCAACTGCTCCTCTAAATATGCACACACCCTACACGTTAGCTTTATAGTTTCCCTTCTCTTTGTTTTGGTTCAAGCTGTTCCTTCCATGTAGAACACCTTCCCAATAACTCTGTTGGAATCCTCTCCCTCGTTTAAGGTCCATCTTCAATACCACTTCCCATAAATACCCTTTTCTGATTCATTCATTCATCCATTCAGAATAAATATGTACTGATCACATACTACTTGCCTACATTCTTTTATGAACAAAGCAGCCACAGCCTCCTGGGCTTATATTCTATTGGGAGAAAACAGGCAATAAACAATAAATAAGTAAAACATCTGATATGTTAGGTGGCAATTAAGTGCTAAGGAGAAGAATAAAGAAGATAAAGGGGCTAAAGACAGCTAGGAATGAGGAGCATCCTCCAACCAAATGCTTTTCCCTCCTTTGAAAAGTCCTTTTATTTTCCTTTACAAGGTGGTTATTTGTGTACTTGTCCTATTTCCTCTTTTACATTCAAAGCTCTTTGAAAGCAAGAACTGCATTTTATTCATCTTTGTATCTTTGCAGCTACCCAGATAGCACTTAGTAAATAATGGTTAAAATGAATCAAATGATGGAAATAAATGTAACAGCAGTTTAAGAGAAGGGGCAGACCAATGTAGTGGTGGGTTAGGGAAGGTTCCTGGGAAGATACTTAATTTGGATAAAGCCTTGATTGATGGGTGGGGTGGGGAGGAACAAAGAGCTTACTTAGTAAGTTGTTTTAATCTATGTGTTCTTAAGAAACTAAAAATCACAGCTTTGTAAATTAATATTCTGTGTAATTTTCTTTACCTTTAAAACCAGTGTTTCAGAAGGGACGGGCAATAGACACCGGAGAAGTTGACATTGGTGCACAGGTCATGCAGACCATTCCACCTGGCTTATTCTGGCGCTTCCAGATTACTATCCACCATCCTATATATCTGAAATTCAATATTTCCTTAGCCAAGGACTCTCTGCTGGGAATTTATGGCAGAAGAAACATTCCACCTACACACACTCAGGTATTTGATATGCTAGGTATTTCTTGATCCTTTGAGAGTAGAGGGTGGTGGGATGAATAGTCCAGGGTTTGTGCCTTGCAGAATAGGTTAGAGTCAAAGGCGAAGGCAGGCAGTCTTTGTAATGAGCAAATACCCAAAATAATCACATTCAAGCACATGAAAAAAAAATAACATTGAGAAATAAGGAATAGCAGTTAGCACAGCAGATTGAGAAAAGGAAGTTTAAGAAAATATTCTTGCAGCTTTACTTCTGGTTTCCTGGGACAGGATGATCATGAGCCTTCCCAGCCCCCTCATCTTACTTATTTTTGTGCCCACACCTCTTCACTGTTCCATACACCATGACCCCTTGTCCCAGTGAAGGAATGCTGGGAAATCAATAAGGGAAATGAGACAAAAAGGCAAGTTTTGTCCTGCAGATAGAAATGTTTTCTTGCTCTTGTTAGTGATAACTTAGTGGTTTACAAAATCCTCCTATAAACCTTAGCCACCTCATTTCTCTCATTTTTATTCCCTTCTCTCTTCCCTTCATGAACCCATTTGGGGCCCTGCTTCATCTAAGAAGTAGCAGAAGGGACCATAACCACCTGGGGCTTGCTTTTTTTTTTCCAAAAGCTATGACTTTAGTCAGAACCTCACTTTCTGGGTCAGAATAGGCAGGGAATTAGAATGCCCCTAAATGTGACTCTTAAAAAAGAAAATGTCCAAGGCAGTATGTATCATGTGCTTGTTCACCTATTAAGGAAGAAAAGGAGAGGGATCCTTTGAACTTTTAAATATGCTACCCCAAAGGTAGTGAATCATGATGAAGGCACTCAAATTGTTGACTATTCATTTATTTGTGTTAAAAACTGTAGAACTTTTTAATTTGTCGACAGGGTCATGGTAACATTTCTGTGGGAAATGTGTGGTTTCCAGTATCTTCTCCCTGATATTTTAGTAAAATATCAAGATTCTCTTGCATAATAGTAAACAAGATTTGTTTCTATTTCTTGGTTTCCTTACTTTTAAACAATGATTTTGAATACTCAGACTGAAAGGTTTATAACAATTATCCAGCAGGGTTATTTCAGAATGGATAATATACTTAAGAATGAATAACTTCATCTTCTGCTTTGCGCACCTCCAAAGCAAAGAAGTATGAAACAGGGCAAGTGAAGTTAGAGACGTTTGTCAATGTAGAAGTAAAAGTAGTGGCTCATATTTGATGTTTGTGTTTGTTCCAGTTTGATTTTGTAAAACTAATGGATGGAAAACAGCTGGTTAAGCAGGATTCCAAGGGCTCTGACGACAGCCAGCCCTCCCCTCGGAACCTGATCCTAACCTCACTGCAAGAGACAGGTTTCATAGAATACATGGACCAAGGCCCTTGGTATCTGGCATTTTACAATGATGGGAAAAAGATGGAGCAAGTATTTGTGTTAACTACAGCAATTGGTAAGCTGCCTTGGTTGTTATTTTGAATTGACAGTGTCACTCTAGAAAGACACCATCAGTGAGTAAAGCGATATGAACACTATTTAAGCTTCTTGCTCACTCTGCCTTCAAGTCATTTTTCATGAAATGTCACTCACTCTGAGAAAGACTTACATTGTTGTGGTCATTCATGTTATGAAATGCTGATTAAGATTTTTTTAAATGCTCCTTTATTTGCTGCTATTGTGGGATACTTGCCCACCCATCTTTCTATGTTTCCAACAAGAATAATTACCTGGATAATATTATTACCAAGGCTGCATAGATGAACTTTCAAGATCTATTAGAAAAGACAGTGCAAATAAATAACTTTTAAAATGGAAAAACTAGCACCAGTCCAGTTCTTTAGAACAACTGATTCTAGAACCATTAAGCTTTCAAAATACAACCTAAGAGTTATTCAGAGAAGAATCTTAAGGGTAGTAATGCGCCATTCAAAGCCTTTTCTTTTAGAATTTTTTAGTTTTAAAAAATGATCACAATGGCTCTTTCAGTGTTCTCAGGGTCTTTTAAAACGTGTTTTCTTTTGTACAATATCTACACACACTGTTACTCACTTCCACCCTCGTTAATCAGAAACACCTCCCTCCTGTCATTTTTTTTTTTTTGGTGAATTTGTTCCCCATGACCCTTTGTGTGAATTTTAAAGCTGAGCTCCTTAGCAATTTTAGAGCCCTGCAGGTAAACAACCCACAGATACAGTATCATATTGTGTGAATTTTCCTAAAACACATGTCTTTTAAAAGAAAGGAAAATATTTTACAACTGTCAGTTTTCTGTACAACTCTCACCACTTTATCCTTTAGTTAACCTGTTCAACCATATGTTTACAAAGCTGTATAGACTGTTAATAGATATACCATCTGCTCTTTATAACAATTATGTTCTATTTTTACTTCATGCTGAAGACCTTGTCAGTACAAAACAGTATTCCAGCCATAAGATTATCAAAAACTTTCTTCTAAAGTACTCAGAAACACAGTGGAAATGCACCGATGATTTTTTCTCCTAGGGAAAAAAAACTTCACTGACCTTTCATGTTCAAATGACAAAGTATTGGTTAAATTATAAAAAACAATTGACATTGTTTAGGCCATGACACTGTTTAGGGACTCACAGACTCAGTAGGGCAGATTCAATGGGCACAGTAGCGCCATTCTTGAAATTTTTCTTTGAGGGCCCAATTTGGGTAATGCAGATGCCAACAAGTTATGAGAGGTTGAGTTTCTCCTAAGAAATTGAGCAATTAAAAGACCTAAAATATTTGTGGTTTTCCCTTCCTATCATCTTTACCCCTAAGCTCAAGTTAAAACACTAAACAAATTATTAACCTTTCATAAATCAATAGACCCAGAAATGTGATTAGAGATTTTTTCCTGTCCCTTACTTCCTCCCAAAAAGAATTTAACCTTTGAGATGTAATTCCTATTATCCAGACATGAGACTATTAGTTTCATATGCAATAGCATACTTGCTTTTTTCCTTATAAGAGTCAGTTTCTTTACTTTTCTGTTGTCTTTTTAACATTAGAAGCAACAGAAACATTTCTCCTACAATTCCATGTAAAGAGAATTGAAGGAAATTTCTGAAAAAAAAATTAGTTATATGTTATTTACTCTAAATTCTCCCCACTAATTTCTTAATGCTTTTATAATCTATCTTAATCATAGTAAAAAGAGGCTAATATGTTTGATTAAACAAATTAAGGTTTGTATGAATTTAACTGTTCTAAAAGCTTATTGTCTATTTTACGATAATGTTAGAATCAGTTGATAGATCTTAACTATATTCAGTCTGCTACCAATAAGGATCAAGACAGTACTAATGACCAACTCTCATTGAATGACTAATATAGGCTACCCACTACCGTATGTTAATATATATTGTTTTGCCGCAGTATAGACAGAGTTGTCAGTATCCCCCAATCTCAGCTAACCTTTTCTGTAACGTGATAACATATACCATTTCTGGAGGCAACTTGGCCCTAAGCACAGCACTAGATGCTTTACATCCAGTTTTCTTCTTTGATTCTCATCACAACCCTGATAGAATAGGTATAGTGATATTTACATTATAAATAAGGAAACAGAGAGGCTTGGAACAAGTAAATAATTTGGTAAAGTCTCACTGCCAGCAAGTGGCAAAACTGAGATTTCAGATACCCAGTATACCTGATTCCAAAGCCAGTGCCCTTTAGACAGTACTCATTCCCTACGGTCATTCACTGCCTTTAGTCTCTCCCATGAGAAAACCTGCCAGAAGCAAATTCCATCATCAGTGCGGATGCACATCCCAGGGGGCTTTGGAGTCTGGCCTAAGAATGGTTTTAAGCAGAGAAGTTTGAGATGAGTCTCAACTCTAATGAACTGGAGTTGAGGCAGTGATTCTGAAATAGCATAAAAAGATAGAAAGCAAAGCTTCCTGGAGGCCAACATAAATAGGAAAACACATTCTTTCTCATCACTAGTTATTTATATTTCTGCTGTAGCCATCCTCTTCCTGGAGTCTCTAAGCTGTCCCAATGTCTCTTTGACACCTAGTGGAAGTGGCAGCTTCCAAAACCTCCTATATATTGCCTTCTCTTCTCATTTCCATTGCTCATGTTAAGCTCTGTACAGCAGTGTGGACCCAGGGACAGCTTTTAGATTACATCAATAAGATGTAGGGATTTTTATTTGTTTTGATAGCAAATTTTATTAAACATTTTTTCTACAATAGCTACATTCCCACAAGGCTGCTTCCATAAAGTCGTCAATAGGAGCTGGTGTGAAATTAAATTCAACTATATTTACCTTGGAAAGCTTCCTCTATGGCTTCTTATTAACCATCCAGGGCAAGGGAAGTCCAAATGTAGATTTAAGAACTGCCACTACAGTTTGGTACAAGAAAGCTCAAGAAGTAGAAAATAGAGAAATAATTGTGCCATTTTCGAATGAAAAAAAAAAAGACTCATTGTGCCTTTTACAATGACCCTTTGAATAAATTAATGATTTTCTGAAAATAACTAATGTTTTAATATATTAGAAGTGGTTAGCTCTTTGTCAAATACCACATTCCTGCCAGCCCAGTGGTACTTGAGCAAATGCCATGTTTCAATTTCTTAACACACTCAGTCTTCTAACACAGGGATCAAAATAGTCCATCACAAATGTGCAAAAAGCTGTCTGATATGTTCACGTGGGGTAAGATGAATAATCTCTGACTGATAATAGGGTGGCTGTCCACACAGCCACTGGATTCCTTTTCAGCTGTCTAAGAATCCCCAACAAGAACTAGATACTACTTTCTTCCTCTTGCTTTTATTCTACTCAAGGCAGAACTGCAAGTCTAGAACGGAAGTTCTCTAACTATGGAAGTTTACTAGTTGAAGCATTGCTTCTCAGTGCTTTAATGCTTTGAGCATCTTCAGAGTTCCCTGAGCTGTTTGTTAAAATGGAGATTACAGGGCTGAATCCCTCAAGAGACAGATTCAGGAGATTGGAGTGAAGCCCAGGCATCTGTATTTTAAGTGCCTCAGGTGATCCTACTGATACATGTGGTCAAAAGGCCCCAATTGCAGAAATACTATTTTTTGCCCTCATTATAAATTCTCAGGGTTCAGTGGGAGATGCCAAGGCCACTTACTCGAATATGTCCTTCTAACTTCAAATAGCTTATCCAAGTGGAACTAGATGAAGTAGGTAATTTGGATTGCAAAGAAAAAACTGGTACGTATGAGAAGTAGGAGTTTAATGGCCTAGAACGTAAAACTCAAAATCTAAGAGTGCTAAGTATGAAAACCTTACAGAAAAGAGTAATGAGAAGATAATAGGAAAAAAACATGCAAGAGTAAAGCATACACAGTGTAATTTAGTTCATGGATTTGGTCTTTGATGTTGCTGTCCTCCAATACAATTTTAAACTAGAAACAGTTTGTAATGTCATTGTCAGAGACTGACTTTTGCATGACTATATACCTTTTCAGTTAAGTTACTTACAAGAGACATAAAAGCTCATGTTTATGTCCCCAGAACTACCTATGGGCACCTTCAAAGCCTTCTTAATTCCCCTGAGACCTGATCTTCTCTAAGAATGGTTTGAAGGGAAATGAGTGGCAGAGAACTAATAAGGATTTACAGTGCAGAAAGCATTTCTCAACAAAATGCTTGGGTTCTAATGCTTTTAGTGGTGGTGAATTTGGTGAATTTAATATGAACACTTACTTTAAAAGCGTTCCATTGTCAATTACTAATGAAAATGAAATACTGATTATCATATTTAAGCTGTCAAGATAGTGGATTAAACATTTTAAGGTGCTTGAGAAGAAATTTTTGTTTGCTACAATCTAAATTTGAAAAATAAGCAATAGGCTTAGTCTTCTGGGCTGCATTTTTAAGCCTGTTTTGCTTTTGAAAAATGTCCTAGTACATTGAGAAATAGTCCTAGTACATTTTTAGCTTTGTCATGTTTCATAAGAATGCGATTCATCTAGACCTTTTATGCAGTTTAGAGTTGAGGTTGGTTTTCAGTTTCACTCTTGAATAGCCAATTCAGCAAATCCAGGTCCCTTTTAATAATTTGGTACTGCATGTGATATCTTACAGAAATCTTTGGCACCTGATTTTAAATAGTAAGTGCTCTGTAGACAGTAGAAGGCAAGATTGTTATAGGTCCAGAGTTCTTGCCAATTAAAAAAAAAAGAACTTTACAGCTCAGAAGTTTGGCCATTTTTTTTCTTTTTGTTTCTATTAATAGAAATAATGGATGACTGTTCGACCAATTGCAACGGAAATGGAGAGTGTATCTCCGGCCATTGTCATTGTTTCCCAGGATTCCTTGGGCCTGACTGTGCTAGAGGTAATGTTCTGTTTTCTGATTGATTAGGGGAAGAGATGTCATTTGAGAATTCAGAATTAGTAGCAGTAACAGGAGCAGGAAGAGGAGGACAGTAACAGCAGCAACAATAGCAGCAATAGCTTTGTGGTGCTTCTTCTAATTCCTACTATTATCCCAGTTTTATGGGCACAGAAACAACCTCAGAGACGTGAGATAACGTAGTCAGGGTTACGGAACAGCTGGAATTTGTACAGATCATCTGGCCCAACCTCTACATGAGACTTATATTTCCTTCATAAACTAATTCATAGCGCGTGAACTTTAAGAGTGGGCAAAGTGGGTAACTGCTTATGCACACCAGTGTAAACTAGAAGGGGTAGGTAATTGCCAAACCAGTAAGTTGCCTAGAAAGTAAAGACTGGGAAGTCAGAAGTCAAACTTGGCAAACTTTACTGTTTGCAGACTTGCCTGCTTTAATTCTTGAAAAGCTTTAAGTAAATCACACCGTGTTTTCCCATAGGCTTACAGTTAGTACTTTAGAGATGTTTTCTGCTCATTTTCAATGTATTCTTCAAGTTCTAGCTCTGCTAATACTTTAATCTCAGGTTGCTCAGCCACTCAGTTTCTTTAGCTTAAATTCTGTTCAACAGAGACTTCTACAGCACTTGCTAGCTTCCCAGTTCCATGATAGACCTTGAGGTAGTGAGGCTTAGGTTGCAGATGATGGCTGGTATTAAAAAATAAATAAGACAGACGACATAGGTCCTACCCTCATATACCTTTTCAGTGAAGTTACTTACAGGTCCTACTCTATATATCCTCATGGAGCCTGTAGTTTTAATTGGGATGCAGCAATGATAAAGTAGAGAAAGTGTTCTAATAAAGGACCGTGCCATGTGTCATGGGAGCAGACATCTGTCCGGCATCAATAATGTACAACTTTTTAGAGATAACATTCTATAATATGAATGACTCCCAGTGTATTAGTTATTTAAATTTTAGGGTTGTTCTTCCTAACAGTAGAATATATCTACTTGAAAAACCAAAGCCCTAGAGAGAAGACCCCTACCTTAAAATAAGATGATGATGAAAATAACAATAATTACTGTCTAAGAGGATGCTGGAATCAAAAGCAAACACTTGAAATAATTTCTCCACTCAAGATATTTTTATAATTTATCTTTTCCCCAGTCCCATAAGAGGAAAATTCTGTGTGTAATCACAAACATGTTCCTATTTAATAGAAGCTAAGACAGAAATAGTACAATTTTTTGCCTTAAATATTATACAAGAATCAATGGAGAATTGCTCTTTGGAGATTTTAAAAGCATTATAACAACATTACAAGTTGATTTTCCAACCTTCAGATTCATGCCCTGTGCTGTGTGGCGGGAATGGAGAATACGAGAAAGGGCACTGTGTCTGCCGAAATGGCTGGAAGGGGCCAGAGTGCGATGTTCCCGAAGAGCAATGTATTGACCCAACGTGCTTTGGCCATGGCACCTGCATCATGGGAGTCTGCATCTGTGTGCCAGGATACAAAGGAGAAATATGCGAGGAAGGTCAGAGGCCCATTTTAATCTATTGCTTCAGGCTTTTCTCTCACTGAATTGTCCAATGTGTCATTCTGTGCTTCTGGTAGAGATGCAAGTGGTCTTTGCAAATCATAGATATTCAGCATGCCCTCGGTGCTCGGAACAGGGGTCTAGAGTCAAGAATGTTTGTGTTTCTTCAGACAGTATCTAATATTAACTTGAGGCTATCTATGTGACACTTGCAGAGCAATAATGAAAAATGGCATTTTCCCCCCTCATTTCTAATGCTGCTTTATGACTGGAGAAGTTCCATATTGATGATTTTAGTGTTAGTTCATATGCCTTCATTATTACAGAGTGCATTAGGCTATATCTTACTTTAAAGCACATAATAAAAATAATAATATATGCACATTTAGAACCATTTCGTGAATGTTTTCTTTGGGAGTGATTTGTAATTACCATTATTATTATTGCTTTATATTATTTATTTTTACACACCTCATGCTAAAACTTGACCTCTATGCCTAAGGAAGCCAACTTACCACTCATGAATTTCAAGGCACTACCTTTATATTAAAATTCACCCCAAGGAGCTTTAGCCTTTACATACACACACACGCAACATATTTTAAAATGGCAGTCATTTTATCACTTAAAGACAAACATAGGAAAATAAGTTTACTAGTAATCAGACCTTTCTCATGCCACATTTCTCAAATAAGACTGATTTCTGAAATAATATTAAACCATTACCGTGGAAGATGGTCTAATCATAATTGTTGTTCAGGAAAGAGGCTGCTGAAAATGCACTATAATTGCTTTTTAAAGATGGATTATTAAGACTGTTACACAGCATTCTAAAGGGTTTAATCTCATTCTGCTCCATGAGCGACCAAGAATTTTGTTTTCCACTTCCTATTAGCAATAGTAGAATTTTGGTGTGAAGATTGTTCCAGTGAATGGCTC
>JAVSCE010015433.1:0-22116 GCA_032199065.1 Smutsia gigantea
TGTACACATGCATACACATATGCACACCGTATTACTACTATACTTGAGTACCAGTTTAATAATAATAATGATAACAAATATTTACTGAGTGCTTATATTATTTGCCATGTACTACTAAAAAGTACTTGGGATTAACTCAATTTACATTTAACATTCATAGTGACTTGTTCAAAAACCTCAAAATTCAAACTTTAAGGTCTGGTGTAGATAAAATTGGAGAAGTCGTCTGAATTAGGACTTAGACAGAAACAGAGGAGAGATATGGTCAAAAAGCAAAGAGAAAGGCTAGGTGAACTCTGAGAAATCCCAAATGCACCAGTATTTCCATTTAAAAACTTCAAAAAGGTCAAATGCAATTTTTGGAAAAATTTTGCAAATACACACATTACAATTACATATAATTTTAATAAACTTCTAACCTTCAGCTTTTTGTAGGATTTTCATTGCCTGGTTCAGCTGGCCTTGTCCTATCAGTGCACATGCAGCATTGTAGCACAGTTCATGTGTGCCTTCTTGGAGGCCCAAGTTCTCCTGCCATGGAGCAAAATAGCAGTCAAACACTAGACAAGAATATTCCATGGCTGTGTATGTATACAGGGATACTTACTGGAACCACTTTTTCCCAGTTGCTTTGAGCAGCAACAACTGCTGAAAGGTTTGTTTTTCTCTCCTCGTCATAATCATCTTGAGAGTTTCGGACAAGATCTCTATATACAGCTAAGCATTCATCATAGCGTTCTAATCGGTACAACTGGAGAGACAAATAACAAAAAAAATCAGAGAAGACAAATATAGTGTTATGCTCTAACATCATACAAACTCTTCTTGGAAACACTATAAGTAGGAAACTAATCCAACATAACATGGGCAATCAACTATTTTTTCCTTTATAATTTTGAAATTAGTTTTGTGTGCTACTAATACTTTTAAAAAGCTACTTGCAACAAATCTCTACTATTTTGCAGATTTGTAGGCATGATTCAGTCAGAAAAGTCATTGTATTTACCTCTTTCCTGAGGTTACTTAAGGCCTAAGTGGGCTGTGAAAGAAAATCTTTCTATAGAAATCACCTTGTTACCTAAATCTGAGTTACAATGAAAAAAATTTCCCCTACACCAAACAATTGCTAAGCTCCAGTAAACAGGAACAAAATTAGATATTAACAAAAGGACTTAGTATTTCCTAGAAGTTCACTGTAAGCTTCATTTTCTTTTCCCAGAAACTGGCTATACATAGGGAAGTATCAAGCACACAAAACATAGATATACAACCCATGAACTTGCCCAAATCTTTCTTCAACCCATTTTTATTGTTAAACTCATACTACCCCTTGGGGTCAATACGTTCAATACAACATTATTTGCCCTAACCTGCCATTTAAAAAATCTGTAATACAGCACTTCTGTCCTCTCATCATTAATAGTCCTATAGGCTTAATTATATGTCTTAAAACCCTTTTAGAGTAAGATATTGTCAGGGATTTCATGAACCAGTTGATTTCATCCAAATTCTTATCCATCATGAATTACTTTTTTTAATCTTAAAACACCAGTTGAAAACTAGGAAAGAAATACAATTTCAAAACTGTGTAGATTTATAAGTTCACTGGCCTTTATCTTTCCAACTATAAAATCCGGATTTCATAGGATAGTTCTTACTTTTCTTAACTTTTTAATCACCCTGAGGAAGTCACTTGTTCATAGAACTCTTATATATGAAGCTGTCTGTACAAAGATCAAGAAGAGGGAATTATGTTCAAACCTCAAGAATTGGTTTGGTGGCCGATTCTGTGAAGTGTCAGGATGGGCTGAGGTTCCTCATCCCTACTCCTTGCTACACTACAGTCATGCTCATTCAGGATAACTGTCAACAGGTATTTTAAAGCAGTAATTACCACTTGTCCATAAAGCTCCTTTAGTTTGTCTGTCTGCTGATTGGCACTTTCTATTGTTTTCAAGGCATTCTCAATTCTGTTCAGCCTGTACTCGCAATACGCCTTCTCAAAGGAAAGAGAATTACTGAAAAAGGGAAGAAACAATATCCGATTATCAGCTAACACCACAGAACGTGCACTATATGCCCAACACTGCTCTAAGCTATTCATCTATATTTTTATTTAATCCCCATTAACAACAGAAGAGGAAATTGACAGGACAGGTCTGAAAATCAGGCAGGAGCCAAAAATACTATCTTAATTTCCCTACCCTCTCTTGCTTTCATGGATTTTCTTACTAGAATTAATGGCCTTTTGAAATAAGCATTTAAGAATGAAATCATCGATCAGTTAAATAATAGTCTATATACACAATGTTAAAACTATTTTAAATAGCTTATTAAAGAAGTTTTAAAAATCTAATCAAATAGTAAGCCATATAAAGCTGTTTTAATTTGTTCAAGAAGCAACTGATTAGCAAACAAAGTAACTAGAAATCTTAAGATAGTACTCATAACCTAACAAGTGGTAAACACACAGCTACAAAAACACTACTTACCTACACTGACTCAAACATTCAGCTACATTAGTGTGACACCGAAACTTATTTTGTTTCAACCATAACTCATGATATTTATCAAATTTTTACTTATACAGTAAAATACACATATAAATTCTTATGTCCTTTTTTTCTTATACAAAAAGAAGTGTACTATATACTGTTCTGCACCTTAC
This sequence comes from Smutsia gigantea, assembly GCA_032199065.1. Taxonomy (NCBI): domain Eukaryota; kingdom Metazoa; phylum Chordata; class Mammalia; order Pholidota; family Manidae; genus Smutsia; species Smutsia gigantea. Next base: position 2,669 of record JAVSCE010015433.1, read on the forward strand.
AAACTAGGATCTCACTGAAGAATAAATATGCTGCAAACTTCATTTCAACACACATTTCTTTTGGAGATGAGGCCCAACTGGGAAGAAAAATCAAATTACAGTAACAATTTAGAATATAAATTCATATTTCATAAAATGATATAAATAACTGAAAGAAGATAAACAATGACAATAATCCGCTATATATTCTAAACACTGCTAAAAGAACTCTGGCATTGAAAGATCTTGGCCTAAAATCACATTAACCTTGGCAATTCTCAAAGTAGGTGGGCAGAGAGGACCACCTACCTACACAAGATGGCCATACCATCCTGGAGACCTCTCTCTACTTATACATCCCTATCCTATATGTTCTGCTTCTACAGCTTTGTTTTCCTAATTCAACTTCTGGTGAGTTGTTCTATGTCCTCCAAGAACTCGTTACATTTATGCTCCACATCCCTCCAGTTTACCTCCTTCTCAGTGGTTCAAGGGAAGACAAGGGTAAAGAAAAGGCTACCTAAGGCAGAAAAGAACAAAGTTACTATTGTTCCTTCCAGTGTCATAAACACTACTGGCAAGCAAAAGAAAAAAAGGAAGGAAAGAAAAGGTTAAAAAAAAAAAAATCACCAAATACTGGAGGAAAAACATGGAAATAGTTATAGCTAAGAAGAATGTGTTTCTATTAACTGAACAAAAAACGAATTGAATCACTTACTTGGCTAACACTTTGGTGTGAGTATTGATGACATTCAAGGCTTCCTTGAAACTTCCATTCTGGATAAGGCATACCACTTTACAATGTAGGGCAGTTACATCATCTTTGTTGATCTGCAGTACTAGAGAACAATTTTCAGAAAGCAGTTTTTAAATACATTCTCTCTGCACATTTTTACTAAACGTTCCCGCCCCTGCCTCAGGAAGCTACATATCTAACTTAATTGCAGCAATGATTAGTCAGAACATTAAAAAAAAAAAGGCTGATCTTCCTTTTCAACTTAAGAAGTGGTCATAAGGAGAATTATAATTTAGTAAGATTTTCAATGGGATACATTCCCAAGATGCATGTACCAAAAAAAAAAATACAGCAAAATGAAGAAAGAGGCAGCCTCCAGCTTTTTCATCTTGGTACATCACACTATATCCTACATATTTCATTACTTCACAGGGAAAGAAGACTTCATGTACAGTTTCTAAGGAAATTCTTAGGTTTGAGTACAAGCTTGTCATGAAATGCCTTGATATACTGGGCAAGCCATTTAATTGCAAAATCTGTTTTCTGATCTGCAATGATTATGAAAGCATTACTTATTTTACAAGGTTATCAATATTAAATGAGAATATTTTGGAAAAATCTGTAAAACACAATTTATCTTGCTGGCAATATTTCCAAAACCATTCAAATCTTCTCTTTTCACATAAGATGACCAAAGGGAAGTACAAGGGAAGACTCAGATGGCCAAGTTTCATTGTTAAACAGGTGTTGTATCAAAATGACTAGGATCACTCCCCATGTTTCTGGGCAACCATTGGAATCCAGTTCTAAGAAATAAAGCAATGTCTACTACCACTGAAGAAAATATGTACTGAAAAGCAAACTGAGAGCCCTTGTTGATTAAATAATTCCTGTAAAATACTTAATACACTACTGCTAAGTGGTATTGGCTGCAGGCCTAGCCAAAATCTAAAGTTTATTCAAAACAAGTTTAAGAATCAAATAATTCTAATTAGTATTTTCTTTAATGTCTGAAACCACCAAAAAAACATTGAGGGCCCAATCACTCCTTGTCACATTAACCCAGCAATATGTTGTTGAAAATTATTTATATAGCCTTGTATGTTACTGACATAATTTGTGTGTTATTACTGCTTTAAACAGCCAAACCTTATTTTGATACTTACATTTCTAAATCTATGAGACACAGGCTGCATCTTCAGCAAAGAAGAATTCAGCACATTAAGTAACATGCTACAGAGAGCTTTAAAAAGCTTGGCTGTATCACACTTACATAGCAAAGGATAAAGAAAATGAGTAAACTTGATAACGAAGGCAGTTTACTCGAAATGATCAGTTACGAGGCAAAAAATAAGCCAATTTTTTTTCTTCCGACGTTATTTCAAGTGTTAGTGCTTTCACATACATATTTTCCGGTCTAAAGGTTCTGGACAGATTCCATCTGGAGAAATGACAGGCCTGACATCCAGATCCAGCCCTTCCATCTGCCTGTGTCTGAACACGCGACTCCATCACTTATGAGTCTCAAGCAGATTCCTCCGCGTACTGCGGCCCTAGAGAACAAGCTCTCTCAACAATGCTGTTTCGATCACTCCGCTACAACGACGGAGAAAAGAGGCCATGTGGAACATTTGCAAAAGAAAGCGTAAAAGCAGGAGTCAAATAAGAAAACAATTTGGAAGAGGCGCCGGGAGCTGCGGTCTCTTTAAAACCCTCCCTCACTCCCGCGGCGGGTAAAGAGGGAAGTACACGTGGCGGAAAACAACCCCGGCCCCAGAGCGGGCTTGGTGTAGCGAAGGGCTGCGCTTCGCGCCCTCCGGATGCGCAGCTCTACCTGCGGGCGGCGGCATACAGGGTGGGTGGCGAGTCTCCTCTCCCCGCCTCGACTCGGAGGTGGTCGCGCGCGCCGGAAGGGGGCCGCATTCCCCTGCCTGCCCGGGCGCGCCCGTTCCCACACTTACGCTTGCTGACAGTCTTGAGAGCGCGCGTGAAGTCGCCGTTCTGGCCATAACGGTTCACTTCACTCCAGAGCGCAGGTACCGACAACCCTCCGCCGCCGCTGCTCGCCATCTTGAAGAAGACGCGGGCGGGGGCGGGGCGACCTCTGCCCCGGAACAAAATGTCGGAAGCGGCAAATCGGAGGGGGAAATTGGTGGTTGCTAAGCGTACAGTAGGCCAAAGCATCCTTATCCCTGCGTCAGCGTCAGAGATCGTGATGCTATCTCTCGTAGCTAGAAATGTGCGTGGATAGAAAAACACCTTACTTGGAGCCAGTCTGGAGGAAGGAGTCATCGGACCCTGGCAGGGGCCTAAGAAGGGGTTCACCAGTTTCAGCTCAAAGCAGCGTGCGTTTCCAGGGCGACCGCTGCGGGAGAGGCAGTGTACTGGTCCCACGAGGTAGAGTTGGGCCACGGTGTGTGGGAGGTAAGTAAAGGTTTATGGGTGCTGAAATACCAGCTGGAAACCAGGTGGAGTCGTTTGAAGGAGAAGGGCAGAGGGGTAGAAGGAGAGGAATAGAGAGGGCTTCTCCTTGCTGTTTGAGAATACCTAATAGAGGAATTGGCATTTGAAAGGGATCTTGAAAGATGATTAGGAAACCTGGCGTTCTGCATAAAGTTCTGGCAGACAGGCGAATATAAGGAAAGACGAAAAAAATCTCCAAGTGCAAACCAAGTTTGGTGAAAACCCCTTGGTTGCCCTTTGGGCTCCAGTTCAGGAGCAGTCGGATATAAGGCCAAAAGAGTAATGTATTTTGGTGTGAGAATGCCCAGGTTCACATCCTGGCTGTGATTCACTACATGTTTGTGAAAAAGTACTTAAGAGTCCCAATTTCCAGACCGTGAAAGAGATTAATATGTAATTGTTCTAGGAATAAAAGTCCATGCATCCTGACGTAGTAGCAAGTATCAACACAGGGGACTCAAGTAACATAGACATAGAAGATTTAGAGTTTTTGTTAAGACCTGAAATATCAACATGTGTTTGAATATCAGAACAGGGTGGGTGGGCACCTATTGAGTACTCTTGATGAGAATGAGAGGACATTTATGCCTACTCTGCAGACATATTCCTCTCTTGCCCAACGTCGGAGCCAAGGGGAAGCCCCCCGAAGATGTGCCATTTTAGCATGCAGGTTATCAGTTGAAAACAATCAAGATCCAAAGACTCTGAAAGAAACTTTAGCCTCCCCTCTCTGTTAACTGCATAAAAAGAATTTAGATGGAGGAACTGCTTCAAGAGGGTATCTATCACCATAGATAACATCATAATGTGAACTAGATATGATAGGGAGGAATGTGGCAAAGACTTGTTAAATGTAATCTGTGTGTCCCAGCAAACTTTTTTTTTTTTAACCACACATTTACTCTTCAGGATTCCTGTGAATTGCTTCCATTTCCCTTTCAAGTTCCAGGCCCTCTCCCTTCTCCTCTCTAGATGGGCTGTAATTTCAGAGGCCAGGGACCATATTTACCTTGCTCACTGTAGTATCCTTAGGATGTAGCACACAGCATCGCAAATAGTTAATCTTTAAATTTTTAACTGAATGAGTATTTCTTTCTCATTTTCCCCCTAATCTGAGTTCCTTGAAGGCAGAAACTGTCCAGCTCCTGGTTCTGTCCTAAGAGACTGACAAGTTTCCTGTCAGTATGGTACAATGCAGAAACAGCACTAATGGTTGAATGAACTCTATCTAGCTCAGGAGGATATAATCTGTATGAATTAGTAAAAATCGTGGGAAAAGCTGTGGACTTTCACTGGCTGTGGAACTAACACAGGATTCAAGACAATTATGCCTATATTTTAGGGGGATTAAGAGAGGTCCTGATGACATCTGTTATACCCAAATTTACATGTCAGTTTTTCTGAGGAAAGGTTTTGTAGCTTCCATTGGATTTTCCAAAGGTGTTTATACTCCCCCTACCCAAAGGCTAATAACCACAACCTTAGTTCTTTTCTAACTTTTCAGAACATTTGACTATATATAGGATTCACGATACTGGTTATCAGTCTGATATACTTTGTAGCTTCTAGAAATTCCTCAGAATTCCTGTTTCTGTTTCTTGTCATTTTAATGGAGTTTTGTGGAAAACAGGATATAAACACAGGGATTTAATCTGACATTTTTGAAACAGTGACTGTCTTCCAAACTAGAGCAATCTTTTAAAGTACTTATCTGATGCCACTCTACTACCCTCCTACTCTCACGATAAAATCCAAGGAAAGGTCTTTTATGATCTGGCCTCTGCTTACCACCTCCCCACCCCACCAGTATGTTGTTACTCACCCTTTACACCCCTTAAATGTTACACTTCACTGATAACTTAGTTATGCATAGTTCCATGTTGCCATACCCATGGAAATTTACCCATGTATTCATTTGACAAATATTGAGTGCCTTGTATGTGCCAGTGCCAGGCATTACTAGTTACTAGAGATACAGTTAACATTTAAAAGCCAACCCAGCGTACTGATGGATTTTCTAGTTGGGAGAGATAGGCAACGTACAGATATATACTGTTTGGTGGTAATAAATTCTATGAATAAAACTAAGGAAAGGTAAGAGGAATTGAGAATAGAGTGTGAGGAGTTGAGTACCTCTTTTTCACTCACAATATAAACTTCTTCTTTAGATCGCCTCCTCTGCATACTCAGAATAGCCTATCCTTTATGCCATATTAAGACAATAAGGTGTTTTAAAGATGACCAAGATTCACTGAGGGCAGAAATTGGATCTTGTTTCCTGTTGTACCCCAAGGTCTTGCACACAATAAGTACTCAAAAATTTATTTTACACTGATGAGTGTAGCCACTTATGATTTGAGAGGTTTCCATATATAGTATGTTGTCGTTTTATCCTGTAAGACACAGGAAATATTTAGCCCCACCTTACAAATGAGAACTGAAGCTCAAGAAGTGATGTGCCCGGGGAAATCTTTTTATTCCCATTCTACTATTTTCACTGTATCAAAATGCTAGACTAACAACTCCAAGTATTTGAGGTTGTGGAACTTAAATGCAAAAAGCACCACTAAAGGTAAGCATTTTCATTTTCCAGGGACTGCTGAGCTAAAAATAGCCAGGAGATTGTGGATGATCCATGGTGTCATGCTTTAAACTAGATTATGCTCGCTTTTTTTCCCTCTTACTTTTAGAAATTAACTGAAGGAATATCAAATTCAAGGTAATTTCCATGTGAATCAATTCCACTCATTCATTCTCTAGTTTGTCAAGTGGATATTATATAATGCAGTCATGTGCCAGGATATACTTTACACATACTGACATTTAATTCTCGTTAACAACCTTACAAGGTAGGGTAATGTTAGTCCTATTTCACACCTAAGGAAATTGAGGCACAAAAAATTTTGAGTTACTTTAAGGTCACATCGTTCCCCATGTGAACTACGGTAGCCTCCTAACCAATCTCCTTGCTTCTCTTCTTGTCCACGCAATAAACAGAACTTTAAAACATTAAACAGGTCATGTCATGCCCCTGCTCACACTTTCCAATGGCTTTTCCTATCACACTAGTATGGCCTATAGGCTCTAAGTGATGTAGCCTTTGCTTCTACCAGAATTACCTTCCACACTTATCCTTGCTCACAAGAGCTCCAACAATACTGGCATGCCTGTAGGTCAAGAGGAAGTACTTCCTTTTTCCTTAGTCTGGAAAGCTATTTCCCTTTCCCTTTGAAACACTGCTCTGCTCTCCTCAAAAACTTTCCATTTATCTCCACCCTTGTCCTCTCACCTTGGTTCTTCATATGCACTTATACTTCTTTGGATCTCTTACATGGTTTGTCATACCAATAAAATGAGTTTTGTAAGGGTGGGGGTCTGGTCTCGGTTCAGTGCCCCTTTCCTAAGGCCTAGAGTAAAAACTGGGCGAAACGTCTATTTTATGAATGGATGAATGAAATAAACTTCACACAAGAGCTTATCTTTGTCTTTTATTTGGCTTCAGTGTTTAAATTTCAGAAGGCATTAAAGTAACAGCAGTTCTAAACATGCCTTTATGAAACAAAGTTTAAAAACATTTTTTTACTGTAATTTTTCTTCATGTTTAGCTACATGCCCATAGAAAGTATAAACACCCAAAGATGGCAAATCAGGTAGGTTTGTGGAAGTTACTTTTTATAACAGTTGAAATACTTTCAAGTAAGTATTTACTCTAGCACTAATGAACTATACTACTGAGAATATATGTATGCATTTTATTAGGAAACGAATAGTGAAATTCATAATGACCATTGACAATGGTCAGTTCTGTCCATCAGTCCTATCCACCAGTCTACATCAATGTTTTTAGTTTTTCATGCACTGCACAGAAACAGGTAGAGTTTTTGCTAGGTAGGGATAGAAGAACTGAAATAGCAGTCAATGATTATTCAGAAATCATGGAGCTGAAGTTTAATGATGTTAAAATCTTTTTATTGTTCTTGTGAACTAACATAAGATAGAAAATTAAGCAGTACATGATTTTTACAATTCCCCCATATCTGGCAGATAGCTAGGCATAGCACATCAGAGCCTAAGGCAGTGTGAGGGAAATAAAGAGTAAAATTATATTTTCACCTCTCTTGGGGCTTACAATCCAACAGAGAGAGAACTACTTGTAGCCAGCCATCTTAGCTTGAGGTGATTAGGAAGGCTTCACAAAGACTGTGAAGATGAAGCTCTAGTAACTAACAAATAGATTTTAATGACAGAAATGAGGACATTCTAAGAACTAAAGGTACAGATGTGACAGTCCATAAATTATGAGGAAAATTATGTAACCCTTATGGGTTACATCAGCAATTCTTAACTGACCCTGGACAGATTTCAAGGGAACCCAAGAACCAATGGACTCTTGGTAAAATTATTGTGCAATTTTCTAGGGAGGTCAATGGCATTCATATTTTCAAAGTAATCTATATTGTAAAAGAGATATTAAGAGTTTATGTTTTAAGTCCTTAGACACACTTCAAAAAGGTTGAAAATGAATACCATCTATATCATGCTAATGTACAATTTGACCCCTACTTAACATTTTGTACACGATGGGAGTATGTGAAAAAGGATTATATTTGTCTTACCACCCTAAGATACAATTATTTTAACTTTCTAACACTTATGTGTTGAAATATAGGTTAAGTACTAATTTAAAGCTGTATAATAAAATTATCATTTAAGAAATATATTTGATTGTTACCTAACAATGACTATATAGTGGATAAAATGATTTTTAGATGTAGTAATTTTGTTACTTGCAAAGAAATGTTAATAAATATGTACATGTATTCTAATCCACAAATCTAGAGAAGCATTTATTCACTAATTTTGTGTTCAACTGATTTAAAATTGTTTCATTTTGCTTGATTTTTTTCTGCAGCTAAACTAGAAATAGTTTTTCTCCTGAAAAGATGCTATGATGTTCTTTCTTATAAACTGCCCACTCTGATTTTCTTGTCAGCTTGCTTCAGGGAAATCCATGTGTTCAATACACTCGCTCGCAGTTTGGCCCACACCAAATGGTTGTTTAGTCCAAATATCTGAGCAGCAAACTGAGCTGATCCTTCTGGAGAAAGTATGGTTGAACAGCTAAGACCTGTTGGTTCAGAAAGGAAAAGAGAAAAATTGAGCTGTTAATTAATAATGAAAATACTACTTAGCAAACTCAGTTCCATTAGCCAAAGACAATTAAAAACCTACTACAGGAGATTCAAGATGGCCACGTGAGAGGTGAGACAGAGAACTCCTCCCAAAACCACAGATAGTGTGAAAATATAGTTAATACAGCTAACCCTAAAACAGCAACAGGAAAAAAGACTGCACCAGACTGCATACAGACCTCACCAACACAGCAGACCTCACAAAACAGGGTGACGTATGAAAGCCTTGATTTGGCAGGACCCGAGCCCTTCACCCACCCCAGCTCACCAGCAGGAGGAAGAAAAATGGAGCAGGGTAGGGGGTGGAAGCCTGGGACTGCTGAACACCTAGCCCTGGAGATCTGCTTTGCGAGCAAAAACCTACATTGTGTGGTGCTCTGGAGGATGGTGAGCTTGGACAGGTGGAGTGCTTGAGAGACAGATTCCGGCCGTTTGTGGAGGACAGGTTCCACACTCAGCCGCTCTGAGATGAGGGAAAGGCAGGCCGTCTGACAGGCTTCCTAGCAATGAGAGGGCTGCTGAAGGTGCAGGGTTTGCACAGAGCTTGCTGCGTGGGAGAAGGGATAGGGGGACAAGGTTGTCTGGGTGCACTCTGCCCAGCAGATTGGGAACTTTGGGGAGCTTCAGGTGCTCCATCCCACTGGCCAGCTTCTCAGCTCCTAGGCCCCCCACTGTGATACACAGCCTGCTAGCCTTCCTCCTGCCTTGACAGCACTAGCTCCCAAAACAGCAGTCACTGCTCTGGCATCAGACCAGCCAAAGGGAGGCCGTGCCTACAACACATAGAGACGCCAAGCACAGAGGCTTAACACCTGTGTACTTGGCCCACTGGCTCTGATATGGGAGACAGGCACTGCAGTCGGGAATCAGGAAACAGATCTTTCCTCCCCCAAGGCACCAGCTCTGCTCCTCTATGACCCACAACCTCACTCTAGGGGCTGAGCAGCTCCAGAGACAAGCTTCTCAGCAATAGAGGGCACCACAGAGAAATAAGAAACATCAAAAGAACATGGTTCAGACCATAATCTCACAAACCCCAGAAAAAGGGCCAAATGAAACTGAATTCACCAATCTTCCTGAAAGAGTTCAAAATGAAAATCATAAACATGCTTATGGAGATACAGAAAAATATTCAAAAACTCAGGAACGAATTTAAGACTGAGATTCAATCATTAAGAAATTCCATATCTGAAATGAAACATACAATGCAGGGATTTAGAAGCAGATTAGATGTAGGAAGAAACAGTAAATAGAATAGAAATTAGAGAAGAGGACTAAAAAGAAGCTGCAGCACAGAGAAAAAAAAATATATCAAAGAATGAAAGAATACTGAGAAAACTGTGTGACCAATCCAAATGGCACAATATTCGCATAATAGGGGTACCAGAAGAAAAAAGATAAAAATAGATAGAAAGTGTCATTGAGGAGGTAATTGCTGAAAACTTCCCCAATATGGGGAAGGAGATAGTCTCTCAAGCCATTGAGACACATCTCCCAACACAAGGGAACCAATGAAGACAACATCAAGACATATAATAATTAAAATGGCAAGGATAAAGAGAGACTTTTAAAAGCAGCTAGAGAGAGATAAAAGATCACATACAAATGAAAACCCATCAGGCAATCATCAGGTTTCTCAACCGAAACCTTACAGGCCAGAAGGGAGTAGCATTATATATTTAATGCAATGAAGCAGAAGGGCCTCAAAGCAAGAATCCTCTACCTGGCAAGGTTATCATGTAAATTTGAAGGAGGGATTAAACAATTTTCAGATAAGCAAATCTAAGAGAACTGAGAGAATTTACCTCCCATAAACCACCTCTACACTGCATTTTGGAGGGACTCCTATAGATGGAAGTATTCCTAAGACTAAATAGATGTCACCCAAGGGATAGACAAAGAGTACAGAATATGATTCATAACATACAAAGAATGGAGGAGGAAGAAATGGTGGGGAAAAAAAAAAGAATCTTTAGGTTGTGTTTGTAATAGTATATGAAGTGAGTTAAATTAGACTGTTAGATAGTAAGGGAATTACCCTTGAGCCTTTGGTAGCCACAAATCTAAAGCCTGCAATGGCAATAAGTACATACCTATCACCTTAAATGTAAATGGTCTGAATGCACCAATCAAAAGACATAGATTCACTGAATAAAACCAAGACCCATCTCTATGCTGTCTACAACAGACTCACTTCAAAACCAAACACATACACAGATTGAAAGTAAAGGGATGGAAAATGGTATTTCATGCAACTAATAGGGAGAAAAAAGCAGGAGTTGCAGTACTTGTATCAGGCAAAATAGACTTCAAAACAAAGAAAGTCACAAGAGACAAAGGACATTACATAATGATAAAAGGGTCAGTCCAACAAGAGGATATAACTTATAAATATCTATGCACCCAACACAGGATCACGTACATATGTGAAACAAATACTAACATAATTAAAGGGGGAAATAGAATGCAATGCATTCATTTTAGGAGACTTCAATACACCACTCACCCCAAAGGACAGACAAACCACACAGAAAATAAAGAGACAGAGGCACAGAACAACATATTAGAACAGATGGATCTAACGGACATCTACAGAATACTCCATCCAAAAGCAACAGGATACACATTCTTCTCAAGTGCACATGGAACATTTTCAAGAATAGATCATACACTAGGCCACAAAAAGAACCGCAGTAAATTCAAAAAGATTGAAATTGGACCCACTAGCTTCTCAGATCACAAAGGTGTGACACTAGAAATAAATTACACAAAGAAAATGAAAGAGCCCACAAACGCATGGAGAGTTAATAACATGCTCCTAAATAATCAATGGATCAGTGACTAAATAAAAACACAGATCAGGCAACATATGGAGACAAATGACAACAATAATTCAACACCAAAATATCTGTGGGACACAGCGAAGGCCGTGCTAAGAGGGAAATATATTGCAAAACAGGCCTACCTCAGTAAAGAACAACAATCCTAAATAAACAGTCTAAACTCACAATTAATGAAACGAGAAAACGAAGAACAAGGAGGCCCAAAGTCAGTAGAAGGAGGGACATAATAAAGATTAAAGCATAAATAAATAAACTTGAGAAGAATAAAACAACAGAAACAATCAATGAAAGCAGGAGCTGGTTCTTCAAAAAAATGAAAATAGATAAACCCTTAGCCAGACTTACCAAGAAAAAAAATCTACACACATAAAAAGAATCAGAAATGAGAAAGGAAAAATCACTATGGACACCACAGAAATACAAAGAATTATGAGAGAATACTATGAAAAATTATATGGTAACAAACTGGATAACCTAGAAGAAATGGACAACTTTTAGAAAAATACAACCTTCCAGGGCTGACCCAGGAAGAAACAGAAAATCTGAATAGACCAATTACCAGCAAAGAAATTGAATTGGTAGTCAAAAAACTACCTAAGAACAAAACATCTGGACCAGATGGTTTCACAGCTGAATTTTATCAAACATTTAGTGAAGACCTAATACCCATCCTCCTTAAAGTTTACCAAAAAGCAGAAGGGGAGGGAATACTCCCAAACTCATTCTACGAGACCAACATCACTCTAATACCAAAACCAGGCAAAGACATCACAAAAAAAGAAAATTACAGACCAATATCCCTAATGAACATAGAGGCAAAAATACTCAACAAAATATTAGCAAACCGAATTCAAAAATACATCAAAAAGATCATCCATCATGATCAAGTGGGATTAATCCCAGGGATCCAAGGATGCACAACATTTGAAAATCTATCAACATCATCCACTACATCAACAAAAAGGACAAAAACCACATGATCATCTCCATAGATGCTGAAAAAGCATTCGACAAAATTCAACATCTATTAATTACAAAAACTCTCAAAAAAATGGGTATAGAGGGCAAGTACGTCAACATAATAAAGGCCGTATATGACAAACACACAGCCAACATTATACTTAACAGCAAGAAGCTGAAAGCTTTTCCTTTAAGATCGGGAACAAGACAAGGATGCCCACTCTCCCCACTTCTATTCAACATAGTTCTGGAGGTCCTAGCCACAGCAATCAGACAACACCAACAAATAAAAGGCATCCAGACTGGTAAGGAAGAAGTCAAACTGTCCCTGTTTGCAGATGACATGATATTGTTCATAAAAACCCTAAAGAATCCACTCCAAAACTACTACATCTAATATCTGAATTCAGCAAAGTTGCAGGATACAAAATTAATACACAGAAATCTGTTGCATTCCTATACACTAATGACTAACTAGCAGAAAGAGAAATCAGGAAAACAATTCCATTCACAAGTACATCAAAAAGAACAAAATACCTAGGAATAAACCTAACCAAGGAAGTGAAAGACCTATAGCCTGAAAACTACTGGACTCTCACGAGAGAAATTAAAGAAGATACCAATAAATGGAAATCCATCCCGTGCTCATGGATAGGAAGATTTAATATTGTCAAAATGACCATGGTGCCTAAAGCAATCTACAGATTCAAAGCAATCCCCATCAAAATACCAACAGCATTCTTCAATGAACTAGAGCAAATAGTTCTAAAATTCATATGGAACGACAAAAGACCCCGAGTAGCCAAAGCCATCCTGAGAAGGAAGAATAAAGCAGAGGAATTATGCTCTCTGACTTCAAGCTCTACTACAAAGCCACAGTAATCAAGACAATTTGGTACTGGCACAAGAACTGACCGACAGACCAATGGAACAGAATAGAGAGGCCTGATATAAACCCAAGCATATATGGTCAATTAATATACGATAAAGGAGCCATGGATATACAATGGGGAAATGACAGCCTCTTCAACAGCTGGTGTTGGCACAACTGGATGGCAAATGTAAGAGAATGAAACTGGATTACTGTCTAACCCCATACACAAAAATAAACTCAAAATGGATCAAAGACCTGAATGTAAGTCTTGAAACCATAAAACTTAGAAGAAAATATAGGCATAGGTCTTTTGGACATAAACATGAGCAACTTCTTCATGAACATATCTCCCAGGCAAGGGAAACAAAAGCAAAAATAAACAAGTAGGACTGTACCAAACTAAAAAACTTCTGTACAGCAAAGGACACCATCAGTAGAACAAAAAGACATTGTACAGTATGGAAGAATATATTCATAAATGACATGCGATAAGGGGTTGACATCCAAAATATATAAAGAGCTCACGCACCTCAACAAACAAAAAGCAAATAAGCCAATTAAAAAATGGGCAGAGGAGCTTAACAGACACTTCTCCAAAGAAAAAATTCAGATGGCGAACAGGCATATGAAAAGATGCTCCACATCCCTAATCATCAGAGAAATGCAAATTAAAACCACAATGAGATATCACCTCACACCAGTTAAGATCACCACCATCCAAAAGACAAACAACAACAAATGTTGGCGAGGATGTGGAGATATGGGAACCCTCCTATACTGCTGGTGGAAATGTAAATTAGTTCAACCATTGTGGAAAGCAGTATGGAGGTTCCTCAAAAAACCCAAAATAGAAATACCATTTGACCCAGGAATTCCACTCCTAGGAATTCACCCTAAGAGTGCAGCAGTCCAGTTTGAAAAAGACATATGTACCCCTATGTTTATCGCAGCACTATTTACAATAGCCAAGAAATGGAAGCAACCTAAGTGTCCATCAGTAGATGAATGGATAAAGAAGATGTGGTATATATACACAATGGAATATTATTCAGCCATTAAGAAGAAAACAAATCCTACCATTTGCAACGACATGGATGGAGCTAGAGGATATTATGCTCAGTGAAATAAGCCAGGCAGAGAAAGACAATATCAAATGATTTCACTCATCTATAGAGTATAATAACAAAGAAAAATCTTAAGGAACAAAACAGGAGCAGACTCACAGATCCCAAGAATGGACTAACAGTTAGGCAAGGGAAAGGAACTGGGGAAGATGGGTGGAAAGGCAGGGATAAGGGGGAAAAAGGGATAGTACGATTAGCACACATAATGTAGCACTGGTTGGGGGGGAGGATGCGGGGAAGGCAGTATAACACAGAGAAGACAAGTAGTGATTCTATAGCATCTTACTATGCTGATGGACAGTGACTGTAATGGGGTATGTGGTGGGGAGCTGATAATAGGGGGAGTCTAGTAACCATAATATTGCTCATTTAATTGTATATTAATAATACCAAAAAAAAACCTCTACTACATTACCCTGTCTATAGTAGGATCTGTGGAAGGAATTTCTATCTTTATTGTTAGAGTGGTAAAGTGATTTAAGAGGATTAATATTTATCTGCCATGAACAGTATTGTATATACATCATCTATCACTCTTTTCACAGAATTCACTTGCAAAGAAATTGACCTTTTTCAAAGTTCGTTTCACATATACTATCCCTTTAAGTCCCTAGTATAAGGCAATAAAAATAATATGAGAGACATGTGGGTAGAAGCAGTTTTAGAGAGCCTTGAGGTATATTGTTTTGATAATTTCCTAGCTATTCGTTTTGTTTTAGCACTTGAACCGCTCTAACATTTTTAAGCAGTAAAAAAAGTCACATCCAAACAGTAATTTTAATAAGTATCAAGTTACATGCAAATTTAAGAGTAATAAAATCTAAGACAGTAGAATAGCTTCCTGACGGGTCACCTGTTTGCTCAGGCAGTTTCTTGAGGTGGTACTATGTGTCACTAAAGTCTGGACCAGCTGGCTAATAGATCAAAAAACTCCATTTTCCCAATATTCTTAGATTTCATCAGACTCTTTGAAGTTTCACTCTCCCCAATTAGAACAGACTAAAGAACAAATCACAAGATCAATTTAATTATTTGTATTAATAGATTAATTTATGCAGCTCCACCATTTAATATGTGACACTGGTCAAGTTACATGATGCAAATTTTAGTGTCCTTATGTATAAGATAAGAACAATAACTAGCAGCTACCTTATGTGAAGATTCGATGAATTAATACAGATAAAGTGCTTGGAGCAGTACCTGACACATAGTATAGACTCAGTGAATGTCAACTTCTATTAGTGTACTAGGTAGAGTGTTACACTCTAGTAACTGAAATACTTTTGCCTACTGCCCAGGACGTCTTCTGCTATCAGGAAAGCTTACTTAACAAAAAATTAGGTTATCTAGGGAACATGCCGTAAGAGTTTTCAGGACTTTACACAGAGCACTATAAAACTGTTCCTCAAAAGATCATCCCCAATTCTAGTTATCAGAATGTACAAATCTTTCAGATTCCTTGATCTCTTTGGCAGTACGAGATAAAAACTGTCAAATCTTTGCTCATCAGTTTCCTTTTCCTAAGCTCCATGGACAATACCTGCACTACTCCTCTGGCATACACCTGGTTATGGCTTCATTTATAGCTGTAGATTTTTAACTTGACAAGTTGATATCATCAGATGTCTAGTCAAAAATCTAGCTAAAGATGGATTAGTCAGAAGATGTTATCTCTGAAACCATATATAAAGAACAGTAAAGGGCTTAAAGATAATAGAAATGTAGGAACAAAGAGGTAAGAGCAAGAACATTTTGACAGCTGAAAGGCAAAGGGAGTGGAAGACCAAGAAAATATAATCCTAAATTGTAAGCAGGGAAAGATGAGAAGCAATCTGACAATACCAGAACCCAATACCAGGTTGAAGAATTAGTGACACCACTATTGTGAGGGGTTATTCAAAGGACTACCTACCAGATCACGCCATAGTGGAGCTCACTTTTGACAAGCTCCATCTCCTTACACAGAGCTTCCAACTGATTTATCATAGTGCCTGCTCTTAAATAAGAGCAAATGGCCAAGGATTACCACACAGCTGAGGAAAGGAGCTAATGTGGAACTATAGTCATCTTAAGATAAAGAAAAGACATTACTGTGAAGATTAAACAAGAAAAGGATGTTTAGAGGTGGGAGGCCAAAGGACAAAAAAGAGCTCTTGCAAATTTGAATACTAAATCCAAAAATGAGAAGAGAGAGAAAATGGACAGGGAAGGAAATTATTAAGTCAAGGAAAATTCCCAAGACTAAAAAGAATCAGTTCCAGCTTAAGAGCTCACTGAAAACCCAGGATGAGAACAGACTCACGAAGACCCATCTTTGTGAAATTTAAGAACAATGGATAGACACAAGATACTTAGTTTCTAGAAGCTAAATTCATAAACCTAGAATCAAAATGGTGGAAAGGCACTAGGATTCTCAATAACTCTGGAATCTAGAAGACAATGGAATAGTAGCCACAAAATTCTGATAGAAAATGATTTTCAACCTAGAATTCTATCCCTAAATTATCAAAGAAGTGTGAGGCTATAATAAAAGTGTTTTAGACATACGAGGTCTTATAAAGATTATATTTTTACTTTCCTCAGGAAGTTCACCTGAGAATGTTCCCCAACAAAAGTAAATCAAGAAAGGGGAAGACACAGAGCTTAGGCTAGAGAAAGATAACACTGAATGCCCAGGGTAACGGACGGCAAAGAGAGAGCCTAAGTCAACAGCAGTGCAGTAGGCCTAGAGAGAAGCCAGTCTGTATTGGAACAGGTCAGAGGGCTCAAATACTTAATGTTTTCAACATGTATCAAGAGCGGACTTACACAACTGTGAGGAAAGCTGAGCGTTTAAGTAACAAGCAAATCAACTCTTACTGAAACAATACTGACCCCGGACTTCCATCAGATTATTATCTTGGACAATGTCGAGGTATTGGATTTTGTTGTTCTATGAGATCCTGGGCCAACTGATAAAACTTCCTTGTATGTTATTTATGTATGTTATTTATTGTGGTCCCTAATCATTAAAAATAAATTTTCATTTCCTCCACAGAATTAACATAATCACATTTACTTTAAAAAACTCAAAACTGTGAATGATGTATTTCTAGGGGGAAAAAAACCCAAATCTGAACTTGATCTAACTACAGATGTCAACAACAGTTTACAGAAAATATAGGGAATGGAAAAGCATGTTAAACAACATTCAGGAATATAATCAGCCAAATCCAAAATGTGGAAAACTTACAGGACAAATGAAACAGAAAAAAGAAGAGGGATTAAGAGACTTAAGAGGACAAAACTACATGCAATGTAAAGACTATTAGATCCCAATTTGAACAAACCAACTGTAAAACCAAATTAGACAATTGGAAAAACTTGGACCACTAACTGGAAATTAGATGATTTTAAGAAATTACATTTATTCTTAGGTGTGAATATGGTATGATTATAATTAAAAAACTAGAGTCCTTATCACTAAGAGACATTCTTAATAAAATGTATAATATCTACAATCTGCTTTAAAAAATTTCAGTAGGAGAGGGATACAGATACAACAAAATGTTAATAGCTGAAGCTGGGTGATGGGCACATGAGATTTCAATACAGTATTCTACTTATGTATATTATGAAATTTTTTAATAAACAATTTAAAAAAATTCAAGGTATCTTACCACTGGGTAGTCGAAGAGAAGACCATACATCCTGAGCTCCCCAGTCTGGAGTGAGGGGAGGACAGCTGATAACTGGATATGCAGTGTTACCAGACATCACAGGTCCTAAACCATTGCTTCTGCCTGCCACAGCCACAAATACAGTAGGAATGCCATCCCCTAGGGAAATTTGAAAAGAGATTTAAAGATAGGTTTAAAAAGGTGGGTGGTAGGAGGGCTATCTGTCTTAACTCCCTGGGTTCCTTTATTAGTAGTCTCCAGAAAAAGCATAAGACACTATTATTACTTATATATTAAAGAATACAAGGTTCACCCTGCCACTTATTGTATGTCAAGTAACGAAATAGCAAGAACAGGTTTGGCCATCTCCAAGATCTATACCATAAAGGGGGTACTAGGGCGTTGGTAAGGGAATGATTCAAAGGTCATTTTTACTATTTCACTTAATTTCATTGCTGCTTAGGCTACTGTAACAAAGAATGACACCACCTGAACCAATGTCTGTCCTGGTGTCCTGTGACGAACAGGGTATAAGGAGACCTAGTTAATACAGACTAGTGGTTTAGGGGCACTTCTTGAAACAAAAGTTGAAGGCAAATTCAACAACGTATTACCTAAATATTTAAGACCCCTCAATATACTTTCTAACATATCTCTTAAACA
The DNA here is from genome assembly GCA_032199065.1 of Smutsia gigantea. Lineage (NCBI taxonomy): Eukaryota > Metazoa > Chordata > Mammalia > Pholidota > Manidae > Smutsia > Smutsia gigantea. The sequence continues at coordinate 21,162 of JAVSCE010015433.1, forward strand.
CTTTACTATTTGATAAATTTATCAATTATTCTTTTGTTTACTATAGAATGGATTCCCTACCTTGAATACAAAATTTTATATATTGCATTTTTTTGTGGAGAAAGAGTTCTGACTTTTCTTAGCATATCAAAGGGGTCTGGAACCTACCCCCACTCCACAACCTCCTTAAAAAAAAAACTTAATAACTATGCTTCCATAGCAACTACCTTGAGAAAGAATACTCAATCAACATTTTTTCCAGTGGACAAACATTTGGTTGTGTCCCCATGGCTCCATTATTTTAGATCAATGCTATTCCATCAAGACATTTCTTTTATATACTAAATTCTGAAATTATTCCTTAATTTCATATTTAACTGCCCTCTAGGAAATGCTGGCCATTAAAGGTACTTGAGAGGATTTGCTCCTTCTACCTCAGGCCTCCGAAAATCGATGTGTGGCCTATTTTCTGTTGGAGCATATTAGAAACAATGTTGAGGGGTTTCTTATTAGGCAAAGACTAATAATAAATTGGTCTTTACCTAATAATTTATTACCTAATTTACTATTATTAGCTTCTTATTAGGTAGTCTTATTTTTATTTCCTTTCCACACTTGCATTTTCAATTCGTTTTCCCTGCTCTGTTCTTTTATAAGCTCCTAGAGCACCTTAAACTCTGGATGTGAGTATACTGCAAGCCTAAAATATTACGTATTTTTCCCTTGAAAATGTGGCAAAGCTCTTTCTCAACATTATTAGTCTAAGCAAAAAAATTTGGGGGGAAAACTGAACTTCCTGAAATGCTCTAGTTATTTGATGTTTACCTTCATATTCTGCTTTAATTCTCAGAGTTTCATCTGGTCCTTTATGGGCAGATGTTACTCGAAGTTCACATGGAATGCCAAAATTTCCACAAGCTGCCTTGATTTTTTCACAGTGACTGATATCAGAAGTTGAGCCCATCAATACTACAAC
>JAVSCE010015434.1:0-52500 GCA_032199065.1 Smutsia gigantea
AACAAAGGAAAAGGAAAAGAAAAGCTCTTCTAATTCCGTGAAGCATCTTAGATCTGTAATGGGCAAAATTATGCTCTCTAACATCAAAATACAGAAAAAGTTCAAGAGATACCAGATAGGCTTATTAGGAAATTAAGTTTGCCTAAGAACTGATCCCTTTTCAATTGGGTCTCTTCTGAAAGGTCAAGACATACTGAAACGCTGAGTACAACTTGCTCTGTTTGCAACAATTTTTCTCAATATGGCCCAGAACTCAGAAGATGCCAATATTGACATCACCCGCAGCAAGTGTTCATGCAACTGTCCAAAATGCAAACATATGCATGGAAAGTGCCAGCAGATACTTTAGAGGGGATGAAACAACACCTACATACACACATAGTGAAGACAGTAAATAATTTGAGTTTTACTCTTTTTTTTTTACATGCTCCATTATATTGTGTTACTCCTAATCTAAAGCTCTGTCTTTAAAAAAGTAAGAATTAATCACTTGGGTGAAAATGTCTATCAGGCACAGGTGATAATTAAGCTTATAGGCAGTAATCAAGAACAACTACCATTTAATTGTACCACCATGTTGGAGCAATTCCAGGTCTAGTTTTGAATGTGCAGAAGAAATAAAATTCTGTTTTAAGAAAAGTTTAAAGAAAATGAAGTTTAAAAATATGTGTACTAGCACTAAGTGCATATTTTCATTTCATTGGAGTAAAACAAAGTGTTTTTGTCTGTATTAAAATTATATATGTATAAATTAGTACATGACGACTTATCTTCTAAAAGGTCTTTCACATTGGAAAAGATTTACCTCCATGTGTGAGACATTGCCTTGATACAAAAAAAGTCCCTGACCTCAGTGTATGGGAGATACCTCCTGTTCAAAAAGAATTATAACTTGGTTAGGCAATACTGCAAATGGAGGTGTGCATACAGCCTAAGAGAATTCATGGAAGGGACCCCTAAACCAGGCTCCCTGTCATGGGAGCTGAGAGTAGACACATAAGCAGGAGTTGGGGCAAAAATATGGTGGTACTTGTGGAAACAGGAAAGAACACATTTTCTAGACAGAGAGAACAAAAAGCACCATTTTCATACATTCCATGAATCCCTTCCTGACTCCTGTCTACCCATCCAATTCCATAAATGAGCAGTCTTGCCTTTAGGCCTCAATTCTCTGAGTTCATCCTCTTTGAACACAAGCTTCATTTCTGTATCCTCGCTGCCTCGTACAGGGCTTGGCACTTAATAAATAATTAGGAGGTAATCAGATATAATGGAAAGAACATTGAATTTGGGGTTAAATTTGAATTTGAATTCCGTATTTGGCAATTATTAGTATGACACAGGGTAAGTTATATAATCTTTGCAGACTCGGTTTCCTTATCTATAAGATGGACATAATAGTATCTCCCTTTGTAAGATGTTATGAAGAGCAAATGAGGTAATGAATATAAAGTAAGCATTAAAGTGCCAATTTTAGAATAAATTAAATATGTGACAGCTGTAGAGGAGATGTCTATGTATCTTAACATATGCTCTACCCTTCTACTTTAATAAAATAAATCATAGTTTCCAGTTGAGTGTATAATTTTCTGAAATTATGAGTAAGTTTTAAATCCAACCTATCTTGGGTCTAGGAGTGATAAAATGAGTAAGCTATTTCTTCCTGCTGGGTGGAATGTGGGCATGGTGGCTGGAAACTAAGGAACAATTTTAGACCATGAGAAGGACAGAGGAGTTTTAAGAGAAAGGGAGTGTGAATCGTTTATGTCATAGTTCACCTAGGAGTCTGGAAAAGCCAACCTTCTAAACCTCATATGTGAAAGAACAAGGCCATGCTCATTTGGCCTTTCTGATACTGACTAATACAGTAGTGGTGCTAGTAACAGCAGTGGTAGTAATGGTTATAGCAACTGTAGGAGCAGCAGTTTTTAGCAGTAGTGGTAATAACAATATTGGTGGTAGTGGACTGTTCAAATGCATGGGGATCTAGGAGAGTCAGGTGAAGACCAGGAATTCATGCTAAGGACTTTGGATTTTAACTGATGACTTATTTTAAGCAGGAATATAAACTTTTCCAATTTCATTAGAGATAGCGCACTCAGGCCCAGGGTAAAGAGGATTAATAAGCATTCTTCCCTGGGATGAGGAGGCTGGATCCAGGAGGCCGGTCAGCAGGTTCCCTCAGACATTCACAACTGAGATGCAAATGGTATGAACAGAGGCAGTGTACGTAGGCATGGCCATGGGCGGCTGGTCCCAGATAACATTTAAAAGACAGACTGTGTAAAGGACTGGTGACTCTTTGGATGCCAGGGAGGAGTTTAGCAGGGAGGCAAGAACAACTCTCAGTTTCTGAGGTTGGGATTATAGGCAGAGTGCATATTTGGGATGCAAGATAATTTCTTTTTTGGAAATACCAGGCAAGGTACCTGAGTACCATTCATTTTGAGATGTCTAGTAGGCATTTAGGCATTCATCACCACGATCACCACCATTATCCTCATTATCATCCAAACCAAATCATTATGAGCATTTTTAAGTAAATCTCTTGCATAGATGTGAAAAATAGATATTTTCTAGAAATGTTATTATTTTTTTAAAACTACTTCTAATACGCTGGGTAGTTTTAGACGGACGGCATGCTACAGTTATCAGAGAATTCTGCAGCCAATATGCCTCTCATTAACTTACTTACATAGAGTATTTTTAAATTTGGTAGAGAAAGGATTCCCATTTCATCTACATATCAGCAATGTAATATTGGGCAGTTGACTGTTTCGTCTTCTGTAAAATAGTCATTTTGATTCCTATGCTAAAGGATGTCAATAAAGGTCATTAAAATGTTTCATAAAGGGTAAACCACCTATACACATTTTTAATATAATCTTTACCATGTCGTTTTAGGCACATTAACAATTTTTTTAAGCCTCTATTTGCTACATTTTAAGGTTGAACAAGATGGTATCTCTGGTTCTATGACTCTGTGACTTTACAATTTTTAACTTATTTTAAGACTCAGTTTTTCATTGTCCACAGTTCTTTTTGTTAAGGCTTTTCTTACCTGTAGGGAATAATGACTTAAATTATTTCAAGTTAAAAGTTGCTGCATAAAAGGACACACATATTGGAATGTGAACACATAGGTCATCAGGGAAGACAGAAACTCTTCCTCCTTACATCTTCCAGGGTCTGCAAAGCCATGCTCACAGTCCATCCTTTGTTGCTCTCTCTCGCTCTTTTTCAATGATTCCACATTTTTCTTTTGTTTTTCTCTGAAAAGCAACTTCTGTATTTGGTCATTTCTTCTATTTTTCTCATAATGTAGACTTGCATATGGTTGTTGACTACCTATGGCCTCAACTGAACCTCTTTCTGCTCTTGTTATATTATTTTGACCAAGCATAGTATAAACTGTGGCAGTTCAGCAAAGCCTTGGCATCAGATCCACCCTCAGAAGTGGGGAGGGAAGGTGAGCAGTGATCGTCTCTGTTAACTATTATGGCCTCCTCAGAATTGCTTCAGGCAAAATGAAAATGAGAGCGGAAGGAAGTTGGCAGGATGAGTTTGACCATTTCCTCAGCTATTCTGCACTAAGTACAGACCCACACTGTATTATGGCAGCCTGGAACTGTGTAAGCCAGAGAACAAAACCTCTCCACAATTTAGAGGAATGATAGGTGAGGAATAGAATGGAATGAAAATTGGAATTTATGCATTGGCATAAAGAATATTTGGGGCAGAAAGCAGTTCTAAAGACAATAGTATAAAAATGATATTTCTTTAAACTTGCTTTTCCTAATCAACCAAAGAATAACCCGCCCACCCCCAACCATTAGACTATGAAATGTACTATAAACAAAACAAAATGTATCACCCTATCACAAATAACCTAAGAATCAAGAGATCTTTGTAGCCATTTGGGTCATTTAAGTCACACGGATTTCCCCAAAATCCCCTTCCCTCCACCCAGAACTACTGATTTATATTTTGGTCATATATTGATGACTACAGAGCTAGTGTCTTAATAGATGAGAATAAAGTCTCAGACATATCTCAAGGTCATTTACTCTTCTTCATTTCATCCCACTAAAATATTCCTAGTAAAGCACTAAATAAAATGATGTTTCATAACCTAGTTAGTATTTCAGCAAAAGACTTACATGTTTCACTTACATTTTTTTTGTTGCTGCTCCTTGCATTTACTGATGGAAAACAGCAAGAGTTCTACTATAATTTTATTTTACATCAATTATTAAATTATTACTGACAGTTGACTAGCTGTTAAAATATCAGAATTTATCTCTTATTTAGCAATACAATTTTCTTAATCCCTAGATTCACCTTTTACCCTTATGCAGATTTCCCCCAAATCTAGTCCAATTCAATATAAAGGATAAAGAAACTCAGATCCAATACATAGCTAATAAATGCATGGTTCTTGCCATGTTAATAAAATGCAAATAAGAAAAGCATTAAGGAAACAAATTACTGGTTTTGTTTTTACAAAACTTAAGCTTCCAGAGGACAAGAATGTTGTCTAATGCATATAGAATGTTGTGCACTGTTGGCACTTGGATATTAAAATTCAATATTTACAAGTGGAACATAATTTACTGAGCCATTCCAATGCACAAGCAAATGGAATGTATTGAATGTCTTGGGATTACGGAAATGCACTTTGATTTTATGCAACATCTTGTTAACTTTATCTGTTTTTCATAGCTCTTTTCCATTAGAGGAGGGCAAGGGGAAAATTGGATCAAGGTCCTGGTTTTTAATACTAGGCATCAACAGTATGAAAAAAAAATCAAAGACACATTAATAAACTAAATATTACCTCCCACTGCTCTCTGGCTACCAGGCACACACAGTTCTTTCCATTGGACTCCTAAGAGGGCCTTCAATAAAGTAAAACTGTGAGTTTGACATTTCTCTTGCTTGCTGCCAGGAAATTCTAAATTGAGTCCCATTTGTTTTTTCAGATTAATCCACTGGAGAGAACAGAATCTAAACACTGTATTTTACAACTTTTTGAAAACTCATTTAGGATAAATTTGAGTATATGTATACATCCTTAATTATAAAATACTCCTCTTATATCAAGCACACACTAGTAACATGGCTGTTAAAAAGACAAAGTAAGCATTTTTAATATGTGAAAGTAAATTTTCAATGAATAATAGACACCAAATGTTTATTAAAAATGTAGCCAAAACATGCTATATTATAAAAACTGGTCCACTCACAAGAATTATCCTCTTTCCTCTCTAGCAACAGCTTAGCTATTTGTGCTACATCTGGGAAAAAAACAGTACTTTCTATGAAACCTTACTCAGTGAGACTTGATGCTTTGTTTGAGCTTTCTTCATTCATGGGTCAACCAGGTAAACGTACAAGAAGGTTCATTTTTAAAATCAAAAGATGCTGGTGATTTCCATATTCGCTTTCTGATCTTTCCCACCACACACGGGGAATGGCTCCCCAGGAAGGGCACCTCAAAGCCTTCACTGGGGAAGAATGCAATGGGTTCGTTCCCTGGATGTGCACTGCATGAAGCATAATACACCTGGGCATTTCCTATTGATAGAAATTGAATGGAATTGCACTTCCAGACTTCTTAAGAGCTTATTTGGTGCTTCACATGAGACTTTATTAAAAATAACACAGCTCTCAAAAACCTTTTAGGGCAATGGATGTTTTTAAAAAATCTAATAAATACGGATGGCTGATTAAGCAATGTATTTTATATACTGTATATTAATGCTGTTTCTTTTCCCTCTTCATTTTCCATCTTTCTTTTCACTTGCCCTTTCTGAGGGTTTCAAGTAATAAACTGACATCTTTAAAAGGTTCTACTATTATCTATACCACCAATTCTTTCCTTGTAGTGGGAACTTTCTCATCCCTTTGCCCTGCTCTGATCATAAATAAATAGCAGTTTCAATTCACTGAGAACTTACCAAAAACCCAAATTCATTTTCCCAAAAACCTTTCAAGTATTATCCCCAGTTTACAGAGCAGAAACTGAAGCTTGGAACAGTTATTAATTTGCTCAACATTAAAAATCCAGTAGGTGGCAAGGCCAATATTTGGAAATAGTCTTCTGGTGCCTATAGATATTGGTATGGTGATAGGTATTGTGCAAAGTAGTTTTTGTATAGTAGCTCCTTAATACTGACTTGACTGTATGAGTATTATATTCTGACTCATAAAAAAAAGTTTGTGCTTTTCACCCACACACAAGCAAGGGTGCCCCCACATTAAGGGTTTTGCTGAGCAACATTCAGGTGCCCTTGAATGCAAGTCAATTACAGTAACTCTTATTCTGGAGTTAGTGTTTTATTTGGGTTCTGAAAACAAAGAAAACTGTCCCCTGCCAAGTCTTTAGTCCAGAAGGTTCCGTATCATTCTCTTCTTCCTCTGCCAGTTCCAACTTCAGGTGTTTATAAAGAGAAACTTCCTTGGAAAACTATCATTCTCAGAAAGCTTTTTTTTTCTTGTCTTCAACTCAGAAAACTTGGGCAGAATATAGGAGAGTCAGTTAGGTGTCAAGTGGAATGACTAGAGCAAAGTGGCACAGGGGGGCTCTTAGAAACCCATATGTACCCCGAAGCCTATAGATGGAGCCCAGACAGAGCCCAACATCAGGTTTTTCAGAAGGGCATTTGTCTGGAGGGATGCTCAGAGCACAGAAAAATCTGTTTCTCTGGTTTGCAGTTTTTTAAATGTGGGTGGGAGGTGTTTGATCAATGTCTTAAACTATCTAGGTAGGTCATAAATTAAACTCTTAAGAAGCCCCGAAACTTGCAAGGTTGGCAGAGGCGCAGGGCTTAGGTGAGATAACTCCTTCCTTCTTAATTGAAGCTAGTTAGGGATGACTCTCTTTTCTGGTTCTACCAATGGTGAAGGTGAGGTTCCATCATTGTCATTATGGCGTTATATGCAAAGGGTGAATTGCATTATTGTTCTAGCTCTTAATAATTTGTTCAGACTTTCCTAGACGATATAATCGTTTCACATTTTACTGCATTCTGCTAAATACTCTCTCATTTTTTAACGTTCCTATAAATATGAACTCCCAAATCATAAAGATCATTTTACCTAAATACCACAGAAAGTGATTATCTTTTAAAATACATACTCTATTTTGTAAACTATTAAATGTAATTCAACTCAAAAGGCTTTTTATATACTTTCATGTAAAAAGAGTAAAACAAATTCTTAAATGGAAGTTCCTTAAAAAGACTGTTCCCATAACTTAAGAGGTGCTTGAGTACAAATATTTACAAAGAAAAAAGTACTCAAATTGCACTACAAATTAGGACTTATGCTAAATAAAATCTTTTAATAAGTAAAACATTTATTTGTGATGCAAAACAATTATTTTATTTTAAACTGATAGAAATTAGCCATAACTATATATATATATATAATTATCAAATGATTCCTTATAGATTATCAGAACATAATTTAAAGTATCTTTTGAAAAAAAAAATTTTTTTTAGATAGAATTTTTCTTTCTGTGGTGACCTGGTCTCATGTGGTTGCAGAATTTTTAGCTCACATCTCTCTGGCTATATCCATGGGATAAAAGGATGACTTACACATCTTATGATGCAGACTCCTTTAAATGCTTACTGCCTCACACAGAGACCAATTGTTTAAGGCAGGGTCACAATATAATCTTTGGAAGATTGGGTCATGTTATGTATTTCACAACAGCCTTTTGAAATTTATTTTTGTCTATTCTTTGTCCTTATTAGATCACTGACAGGACGAATAAGTTTTTCCGGCTCTATAATTTTTTTTCTTATCCATGAAGGAATGTATATATATGACTGATTATTTCATTATCAGAATATACCAAAACATATTCTAAAAATTAAGTGATAAATTATTTTTCTGCTTGGTGAAATTTAATTGTATTAATTGTTTTTAGTTCTTGCTATCCTATTCTTATATCATCCTCTTAAATGAGGGACATTGAAAAAAAAAAACTGAAGCAACTGTGGCTTGTCAGAAATATTTCCTTTTCTAAAACTTCTTTCTTAAAAAAAAACCCTATTAACATGCATCAATTTAAAGATACTTTGAATTCGTGAAAAATGTGAATTAGGGAATGTTTTCAAGTCAAAGTACCAAGAAGCCATGATGTTCTCTACACAGGGCAATTAGTAGAAATCTGTGTACAATTTTATTAGTTACACCAAGAACAATGTAACTAAGAGAAAATATTACATTTATGCAAAAATTTGGGATCAGGAAACTTAACAAAAACTATTTTTAAGACATGACATTTCTGCTTTCCCGTAGCTATTAATTCTCTAGTTGTTTCTTTATTATATTATGTGCTTATGCTACTTGACAAAAACCACCAGCACCAAATTTATAGGGGACAATTGATGGTGTTTCAAGTAGGGAGAAAACAATTATTCACAGACTGCATAAATGGGAATGCCAATGAATCTCCAAAATGTCCACTTAAAACTTTTCAACCCCAAACCTTCCTAGCTCTAGTTGACAGAAAGACCCTCACAGATCAGATGACACTATCAGTGTCAAGTTAAATGCTAGTTCTGTAGTTAGTTTCCCATTGAATACTTCACCATTACATCTGGGATCAGAATGTTTCTTTCTGATAAAACAATCTTAGTGTGGCATCATGGTGATGGCGATGGAGATTGTTCCTACTTGCTTACATATTCCTTTTATTTTTTAACTAAATTTTAATAAGTTATAAAGCAGGCAATATGAGAAACAGTAAATTTTGAGTAGAAAGAAAAAAGTATTGGTTCTTAGTTCCTTGGAATTCATTTGCATGGTCATAGAGTTGAAAGTTTCCTTGATGTTACTGTTCTTTTAACCCATGTACTCATTAAGAGCTCATGTCCTGGTAGGTAAATGACCCAATTTAGCTATCCTAGTAGTTGAAGTTAAGTATGTTTTGTATTTATATTAAATTCTTTGATTGGATAAAAGAACACTCTGTGTAAGCCACATGAAGAGCAGGTATATCTTACTCCATTACATTTCTGAAGATCAAAAAGATCTTGTTCTGTTTCTTGGGTTTTGAAAGTCAATATACATATGGGAAACGAAGGTAGAGATTATGTTACATTTTAAAGAATTATTTAAATTCTGCAACTTTATTTAAACTCCTGAAATTATTTGATTGACACTTTACTAAGCTGATGAGTTTTTTTACAGCTTTTAAATACATAATATTCATGACACTTGAGAAAATACCAGCCAATAAGCTATTAATACTTTTCCCAAAATACTGAATTTTTCTCATGGAAAACTCATTGCTACTCTGTCCACTGTAAATTGTTGAATGTAATTGTAGCCAATGGCTATTAGTTGGTAGCATAATACCACATTTTATATAAAGACCTTTCTTGTTCACTCAAACAATAATGAGTGCAGAGAGTTTTGTTTATAGAGGAAGTAAATGTATTAGAAACATTGTTTCAAGGCCTTTTTTTCTCAACTTCTGTATGGAGTTTCATGTTTCAGAAGCTTTTACAGAAGTAGAGAAAAATTAAAGGATTATATAAAAATGAATTATAAAAAACTAGATTCATGACCTATATCTTTTCTTTTCTTCCTTGTATATTCAACCCTGTGAGAGGGCTGTACTATAAAAGACACCAACAATGTTAAACATAAGAGAAGTTGCTCTACCTTACTGTGCAAAGGTGACATCCCAGGCAAAAGGGATTTTCTGTCAAAGAGGAGTGTCATCAAAATGAAGCCAGGATGGGGAAGTGGGACTGCGAGGTAGGGAAGATGGACAAGAAAAGCAGGACTGAATTAAAAGGAGAATTCCTGGTATCTCTGCAAAATGGACCTGATACGTACTCAAAGTGACGCAATAGCAAGTAATATCTATACCATCCTCTAGACTCTACATGGCTTGGAAAAAGACTGGATTCTTTTTGGTCAACCAGGTTTATATGTCTTTGAAGTTTCTCTGGTCAAAATGAAGGGTGCTTTGAAGAAAGAAAACTAAGGTTAGGTGAGCCAATTTCAGGTCTGTAGATATAGGGGTCATTGAATATTGTCAAATGTACCCCACTTTTTACAGAGGATGGGTTTAACAAACTGCACATAAGTGGTCTTGACACTGATTTTGAACAGAATTTTGTAATTAATTATTTAAAAAATACTGAAAGTTAGAAAAACAAAGTGGTGATCACAAGGAAACATAACATGTTAAATAAAAATAAATGTTAGGCTAATCTATCACTTTATAATAGTATTACTAGATTGGGAGAAAAGCACAAGGCTTCAAACACAGGTATTTTCTTGCTTTTAAAGACATTTGCAAGGTACCAAGCTCCTTTGAAACTTCCACTTTGCTATTTTATGGTATTTGTTTTTGGACCTTCCTTCATGGGAAGTAACATGCTACATTGTTGAAGGAAAAGTTCTGGAACCTCTCCTCAACGAATATTTTTTCATCAGAAAATTTCTTTCCTAGAACCTCCAAGCAAACTTGCTGTGGGGTAAATTGCAGAATTTCTAGACTCTCCAGCCTGTTTAGTTCATTTACATATCAATAGGTGTTTTCAACTGCAGCCTCCCACAACTTCCAGGGCAAGGGGTGGAGAGATAATTGCCATTCTCTCCTCCCCTCTGTTCCTGGTACATAATTGGTCTGGCATCTGCCAGTCACTAAGGACCCGCCAATGGAGTTCCTCCCAGAAGGGGTAGGTGGGGGAAGTGAGCATACACCATTGCTTCAGCGACACAGAGCACCAAGAGGGCTCTGCTAGCAGGGCAAGGAAGAAGTAGAGAGCATGCAGAGGTGGCAGTGTCAGAGCAGCAGCCAGAGGAGATGGACAGGACTAGGTCTAGCTAGTGAATTTGAGCAAGCTGGGAGCACTAAAAAATGGTTTCTCCCAACCCCACCCTTTCCCTTGACTTATTTTGGTTTCACCAGTTTCATGGGGGATTCACTCGAGCCAGGAACACCCTTCCTCCTGGAGCTGCACTTGCCTTTAGGCTTTGTTTGGCTAGAAATGGCACATGTCCCATGTTCTAGTTCCAAACCAGTCCTGGGACAGTGAGTACCTGGAATTTTTAGGTTCTGTAGAGGAAATTGGGCTCTTCTAGCAAAGAAGTATAGAGAAAGGCATGGACAGCCATATTAGCAGAATAATGCTAGCTGCTGTGAAAATAGAAGTAATATTCAGTGGTTCAAGCATGATAGATGCTTATTTTCTTGCTTGTGTAGAAAAGTCAAAAGATTTATTTTTTATGAGTTCTCAGCCCTCTTATATTTCAGAGAACCAGGTTCCATCCATTTTATGGTTCATCTGCCTCAATAAGTGCCACTTAAGTTCACCATGTTAGCGTGCATCAAGCCAACTGCAGGGGAGAGTGGGAAATGGTACTTGCTTCTTAGGCGCTTAGCTTGGAATGTATGCCACATCCCAACCCACTCCATTGCTAACAGCTTGTCACTTGCCCTCTCTCCTCCCCACCAATAAGCATTGACTAAGCTGAACATCCTAGTATCAACCAAATTATGAACAAGAAGGGAATATATGAGTAGGATAATCAAATAGTTTGTTGGTGGAATGCTTGCATTTCAAGAGTTCTGATTATGAATACATTATCACCCCAGAGGGATATCCGTAACAGGATATTGCAGGCTATATCAGCATGTTTTACTAATGACTTGTTTGAGGATATATGGTGGCATGCTAATCAAATTTGTAGATATCTTGAAGTTGAGAGGAAGAGTCAACATATCAGTTGAAAGTTCCAGGATGCAACCAAGATTTAAAGACAGAAATAAGGGATCAAACTGGGGATAAAATTGCTAGAAATAAGTGTCAACTCCTATAGTTATATGACCAGCACAATTTAATGGGGCAAATGTTTATTTAGTTCTTATTATATTCAGGGCATTGTGTATAGAAAATAGAAAGTAAGGGTTAATAGCAAAACATATAAAAAAGAAACAAGCAGTCCTAGGTCATTGAAAAACCAGTATGAATTAGTATAGGGCCTCTCCCTCTCCCTCTTCTTTCTCCATATGTGAGTGTCTATATATATATATATATATATATATATATATGTTTATACATACATCTTAGGTTAAATTAGAAGATTTATAATATACAGGACATTTCAGATTCTTCGTTTTCCAGATTTTTATGTTGAATTCTTGGTATAACAATTTAAAGAGGAAAATTAAAAAACGATTGTTTTTGGAAGAGTACGACTAAAATGATAAGTGAATTTTAAATAAATTTTACATATTCACTCATTCATTCATTCATTCATTTATGACTGAATTTCCATTCCTTCTCTTTCAAGAAAGTAGGATATGTGTATAAGTAGTTAAGATATATGGCATAATGTGAGAACTACTTAAAAAAAAAAGATGTTTATTAAATTAGTGGGGTGAGAGAAGAGAGATTTCTTCCAACAAAAAGAGCTAAGAAAAAGATTTGTAGAGTTGGAGGTCTTTTGAGTTGTTCTTTAAAGATATAGACTAGGGCATAGTCAAAAGGGAAAAGAAGTGATGTATTCCAAGGAAGACAAAAACTATAAAACAGAGATATGAGGAGAATTATAAACTCTCTTTAGTTGCAGCTTGAGTTGCATGAAGGAATTGAATGGGAAACAGCCATTAAGTTAATTTAAGATAAAATTGGAGGTGATCATCAATGTTGGGTTAAAAAATTTTAATTTTATTCAGAACATAAGCAATCATCAAATAATAATTATATTTTTATTATTTGTACAATAGAAGCCATTAAGGTCATAAAGATTACATGTGTTTTTATATGGGGAGTATTAAACAGTAACAAAAACAACAAAACAAAAACCTGGAGATACCTAACCTACAGAAGAGAATACATATGGTCTGAAGGACTTTATGGTGACTCTCTATTAATCTTTTCTTGAGTGCTCTGACACCCTTCCATACTCTAAGCCAGGACTAAGAGTTTGATACTGCAGAAAGGCTAGTTTCTTGGGTGGTGGATGTGTGTGTGGGCATTTCATTACCAACAAAAATACCTTAAATGTATAATAAATCAAACTTGAGAGCGTTTACCCTAAGTCTGTGACCATTTTCCAGGCCAATGGAGGAGGGTGATGCAAACATCTTTTATAAGTGAGACATAGTATTTTTATATTCTCTGTTCCAACATGGAAGTACTGATTTCATAAAATATTGGAAGTTTCTTCATATTTCTCCCTTTTATGAAAAAAATATATTATCTTCTGGAAATTTTAATTCACTTAAAATTTAGAATTTATTCTATCCAAGATAACTGACTGAATACTAGCCATTAACTGAGAGAAGATTCTGTAGAGTGTCAATAGAAACATGAAACAAAGCGAGCCCTCTCACTGGCTGTTTCCATAATCAGTTTTAAAATGCCAATATTACAAAACAAAACAGAAATGCGATATTCAAACCTAAGCTATACAGGACATTTATAGGGTAGAAAACTAGCACATTGTCCCTGTTTAATGTACTTTTAAGAGGCAAATACGTGAATTACTTAATTTCCATTCTAGTTAGTGAAAAGAAATTATTCACTGTTTATTCAAGTCAATGTAAGCTTTGAGCAATTCCTGAAGAGTTACCCTACCATGGTCTCTAGCTTATCATACAAAGTCTGAAGTCTTCACTGTGTTATTGGAAGGTGTCCATGACCAACTTGCACCTTGCCTATCAAATATTATTCCCCCCAACTTTCCAACATAAACTGTCCAGTCACATCAAGGATGCTCATTATTAATGTAAATTCCATTTTTGCCTCTCAACATATTCTTGAAACGGCCTCTCTCTTATTTCCTATATAAAATCTACTCATTCTATAACTTTTCCTGAAGTCTTCCTATGTAGTCTAGCTTATGTCAGCTTCATCCTTCATTGACCTTGACATAGTAATTGTTGTCTGTACTTTATATCTTGATACTTAATCATATCTAAATTTATATAACTCTTTACTTGTTCCATATTGGTTTATTTTTCTTCCCAGTGAGAATATATCTTCTGCAAGGCCAGATGACACATGATACATCAATTTTGCATTCCCTGGAATATGTAGAATGGTGCTAGAAATTAAGTGAGTGTACTTCTGAAGTATGCATAAAGCAGAGTTGGGTTAAATGTAATTTAATAAGGCCTCTCATATTTTTCTTGACTTTGAAAATAAAGATTGTCCTCACAAAATAATAATTTTTATTTTATATATTCTTACCAAATTATCAAAAACATTGAAAAAATTTGTTATGATGGTCTTCTCTTCTTCCTAGTATTATTTTTTGCCTTTTTCTGGTATCAGTCTGTTATCTTCCTGCCCTCCAGCTTTTAGGGTGGATTTCCTCATCTATTAGGATACGGTCAAGAGGAAAGGAAAGGGTTTTATTCCAATAAGAACTATGAATTGTAATAAAAACAACCTGTAAAAGATATCATGTTTTTAACTGTTAAAGATAATAGTAACACGCTTATTTTATGTACAACTATGAAAACTGTGGAAGGAGTAGTTTGTGTGTGTGTGTGTGTGTGTGTTTGCTATTGAATATATAACCTTTTGATCAAAATTTTAAATCCTATAATGCAAACTGATAATTTGGTTCTCACTTTTGAAACTGAGCTTCCATGAATTTAAATTTCCTGCCATTAGCATGGTTATTTTAAACTCTATGGTGGACTGTAAACTCATGGAGATTAGAGCATCATCTTAATCGCTTTATTGCCAGAGTATAACAAGATATCAAATGTACAAGAGATCCTCAGAAAATTTATTTGTTGGGTGAAAATTTTATTATTGCCACTATTGTTTTAACTTACTGATTTTCTAGATTATATTCACCTGTGTTCTATTGGTTATTTGTTTTTCTGTTATTGGTTTTCTATTTGTGTCTCTATCAGTAAAAACAAAACCACCTTATAAAAAGATCTTATGACTACTTTAAAAATCAGATTCTTCGGGGCTTCTCTGTAAATTTCTGCTATTTGCACTAGCTGAATGGACTGGGAATTCCTTGAAGACAATGATATGTGTCTCACTTATTGTTGTATTTCCAGCTTCTAGTCCAGTATCAGGCACAGACAGAAAGCTACCCAATAATAGGAAATGAAATAATATTAAACAAGTCTCCGTTTTCCCAATGTAATCATTGAGAAGTGATAATGAATAGGATTTTACAGTTTGATGTAGCTGAGAGTGTTCCCCAACATGTTATAATGCTTATGGAAAGGACTTTGGACTCAGTAAGGATTTTGGATCAAGCTTTGTGACATTGGGCAAGTTAGCTAACCTCTTTATATTCCAGTTTCTGCAGCTGTAAAAGAAGGATAATAAGAGCACATTCTAATGACTTTCCCATTTATATTCTTTCCCCAGTTTCTCTTCGGAGCTACATATTTCTACATCCAAAATGGTTGACATCTTCATCTAATGTTTCATTTAATGTTTTAGGCTATATAGAGTTGTACTGTCTTCCCCGAACAATTAGATTCCATTTTTTGCTCTTTACCTTTGTGAATCTTCCTACACAATCCAGACACTTCCCTTCATTCTTACTAAGACTATTTCTTTTTCTACATTATTAGTGTTATCCTCTTAGTTCAGCCACATGTAATGTCTCCCATGGTTTACTGTTTTGTCTTCTCTTGTTTAGACTTCTAAACTTTCTACCAGTACACATTTCTCCCTCCTGGTTTCACAACTTATTCCCTATATAAGGAATCTCCTGCAGGGTCTGGCTGGCAATGACCCAAGTTCATGAGCAGAGATGATGTGTACAAATCTGGATCATCTCTTTAGGGAGAAACCCACTTCCTCTAAGACTCTGTTTTCCCCTTCTGCTAGGAATTAGTAAAAAATTACCAGTGATCCCTAGGGTCCTGCATGACTTTGTGAAGCATGGCTGACTCCTGCCCTAGACAATCCACTTGCTTTTAGACTGTTAGCTAAGAGGGGAAACTCTTCAGTCTCATTTAGAACATCGTATTTTAGGGTCTACTTATAGCAACTTAGACTGTACCCTAAAAACTTTATAAAATTAGTCTGCCTAATGATTTCACTTATTTGTAGAATATAAAAACAACAACAAAAAAACAAAATGAACAAAATAACAGTAGACTCATAGACACTGAGAAGTGACTGGTGGTTACCATGGGGGAGGGGTTGGTGTGGTTGGGTGGGTCAGGTGAAGGCGACAAAGGGGCACAAAAACTCTCAATAATAAGGTGGTCACAGGGATGGTATTACAGCATGGAGAATATAGCCAATGATTCTGTAACATCTACCTATGTTGACAGATAGTAACTGCACTGGGGGGTGAGGATTTAATAATATGGGTACTTGTTGAATCACTGTGTTGTATATTTGAAACCAACATAAGATTGTAAATCAATGATACTTCAATTAAAAAAAATTAAGTTTGCCTAACTGCAGTCTAGCTCCAATCCATGCACATACTTTTAAGTGAGAGTACCCTTTCAAAAATGCAAATATGGTCAGGCCAACACCCTGCTTAAAATTTAGAAGTGGCATTTGCTTTGTTTTATTTCCAAATTCTCTAAAATAAGCACATATTGATTTTAGAATCATGAGGAAATAAATAAATCCATTAGTGACTCCCTCAAGCCTTCAAAATAAAGTTCAAGTTGCTTAACAGGGCACGGAAATCCCTTCATGTTCTGCCTTCTGTCTATTTCTAGAGTTTTAACTTTTGCCACAGCCTCACAGGCCCCCAGGCACGAGTCACTCCTGGATGGCAACAGGCTCTTACACACATTTGTGTCTTTACACCGTCTGCTCTCTCTGTCGGATCCTTTCCACATTTTCTGCTAGGCTTGGCTACTCATCCTTCAAGACTTAGGTCTAGTCTCAGGTCAGGTTTTGTAGCCCCATAAAGCCTTTCCTAACACATTAGTATCAATTAAATGCACCGCGTTGTCACTGAATCCTGTCTATCTTTATCAGGCATAATTCAGATTAAATTATTTCCCCAGCAGACTTTGTCTGTTCTCCACTAAAAATGTATTCTCATTTAACCAACTTCTTTGCCATTTATCTGTGTTTCTGTGTATGGCTGGTGTTCAAATTTCTTTTTACTGAATGAAGAGAACATGCACTTTCTTCTGTAACCATAGAGTCAAAAGGGACCTTAGCCTCTGTCCATTGTAATGTCTACATTTTAGCCATACCAACTCCACAAAGACATAGAATAGGAGGAATATTTAAATTGGAGTTTATGATTAATATAATCAAAATCTTATGGAGAACATTTATTTTCTTTCAGTGTTAGCTTTTTCCAATGACTTTAAAACATCAGTGACTTGGAAGATTTAAGAAGTTCCTATGAAATATTATTTTTGATTATTGAAAGATAACATTTTTATAAGAAATGGACATTACCAAAAAAAAACTGCAGTGTTTTATATAATAGAAAATGAGTGCTCAGTGAATAAATAAATGCTCTGGTTTTGGTAAATATGAAATTTATCAAACACTGAAAGGAAATTCAGTTTACAAATATTCCTAAAAGCCAGTCTTCAGGTCCTTGGAACCAAAATAAATAAAAATTATTCATTTGTTATACTCTTGAAAGATCTGTCAGTTTTTATTTCTTTGGTTGGCACAGGGTTTAAAAATATCCCACAAATGGGAAAAAGAGTATACTTCTTTTTTAAACATCCACAGCAAAATTTTACAAAGATTTTTTTATCATTTATCCTAAAATTTGGATGAATTTTAGTGGCATGTACAGGGAGGCTGTCTCTGTATAAATTAATATCATTTATTAGAACATGAATTCTAGAAAAAATCACATTCTATTACTCATGGTTTTTTTGGAAATATTATGATTAATAGACTAAGACAACTTCATAGGTGTTAAATATGAAACTCTCCCAGTATGGGCTATTTTAAAAGAAAAAAATCTTATTTTCTAAGATATTTTATTCTTGCCATAGGCCTGGTTTGTACATAAAGAAGAGTTCCAAAAAGTAAGTTGTTTTTCTATGATTTATCTATATTCATCTGTTAAGCTAATAATGTAACTACATTGATATGTGTTTTGCCCCAGATAGTTAAGTATATATTGGTCAAGATCAAGCAATTGTCTAGAGCCAGCTTCATGTGTATACAACCTGTACAATCACAGATGATCTTTAGAAGGCCTTTCTCTTTGGTTTAATGCTCTGCTATCTGTCTTGAAATTCTTAATCATTTTTGAGCAAGGGGCCCCGGGATTTGCACTTTTTGTGGGCTCCACAAATTATGCAGCCAGCCCTACATATAATTTAAATAATTATCCTGATTGTGAGCTAATTTTCAGGGAGTGCATGGCTAAAATGGCAATTTGTACACAGCTATTCATGAACAGCAAACCTAGGGTCTTAGCTGTCTGCTAGCCTCCACTTGCCCAGCTTAGCTGTCAGGAGGAGCAACACAGGTTAAAAGAGAAAGATTCTCCTAAGTGTCAATCTCTCCTGCTGGCTCAAGAGAACAAAGCTGGCAGGTAAAGTGAATCAGATAGTGTACTGTGCACGCCCAAGCTTCAGAATAAAGCCGATAGGTCTAATTTCAGCTTTACCAGCCTTGGTAGTGTTCCTTTAAGTTTACTAAGTCGGATATACCTGTAAGCAAGCAGTCTAATGTTTTTGTGATCTTGCTGCTGTGAAAGTATTTAATAATAAGCCTCAGAAGTTGGGAGGTAAGAAGGAAATCTATGATGCCTAATGCCAAGGTGGTGTTCAATGCGTTGAAAGTTGATTAAATTTCCTTTTAACACCCCTTGAAACTGACATTTTGCTACCGTTTAAAATTTTTTCCCTCCGAACTATTTTTTTATACCCATGATTTAGAGTGATATACAGCAAAGCAGTGGCTATGAATTGGCTCAGAATGATGTGAGGGGTAATGGGCAGGGATTGAAAAAGTCTGTTTCTGTTCATTTAAGGAAAGTAAAGCTAACTTTATCCTACAACTGCATGCCAAGGCAGGGGCAAAGATTTGAGCCTGCTCAAATAGTGCCATCCAAATTTTATCGGTTTGAAGTGATAACCAGGTTCCAGAATCCCACAGATTGATAAAAGGAAAATATATTTAAATAGATTAGGGCATTCTCAGCTATTAGTTGCAAAATTCCTTGCTGTATTCACATGCCCTCTTTTTGAAAGCTGCATTCTGTTTTAATCGAGGTGGTCTACATTTGAAAATTAATATGGCATACTTCTATATTTTTTATCTGAGGTCTCTGATTTTTAAAGAGGATTTTGTTTCCATATGCGTGTAAATCACAGAAAAATGTGGAAGCCAGGCCTGAAACCCTATACATGCCACCGGTGGTGTATTTGTTGACATATATGATGTAGAGGCTTACAATTACTATTTGAATGTTCAAATAATACAAAACAGAATACTTTATAAATGGTGTTAATGCCATATCTTCTATATAACTGACCAAAACCTGTGATCATTACAAAAGCTCTTAGGTAGTACCAATTGTGTCGATTCTTTTTTCTCCACATCTTTCTATTTTTCTCCACATCGAAAGTTAAGAAACAGAAATCCAAAACGACTTTCTTATAATAAAAGCCTGAAATACTGCCTATTTACTTCTGAGTCTAACCCAATGGTTCTATCTTATTCAATCCAATATCTCCTTCTAATAATGGATATTTTAAAATGCCATTCTGTGTAGGAAGCATGGGAAAATAAAAGAGCAGGACATCTATGTGGAGTCAAGAATTTACAAAAGGATAAGTACTAAGAGATGTTTATTTGTATATCATAAAAGAAAGTAGAAAATGATATTAATTTTTAAGGAGATAGCCTCCCTCTATGATACAGAAGTATGGTATTCTTGTAAAATAATTCTCTATATTAAAAACAGGATGGGATAATGTTAAAGAATCACACAAAGCATATCATTTACCTTAAATTCCCACCACATGTCAAGACTCTAGTACTTGGACTGACCTTGGGAACCCTAGCCTTAGGTAGGTGACAAATGAGGGAAGATGGGCTGGCATAAGAACACACTGATAGAAAAAGCTGGAGCTGTGTGGTAGACCTCTGTGGACAGTATCAGAATACGAGTGGAAAAACTCTGGCCCCACAAGAATAGATAAACAAATTTAATAGAGAGTCTTCACAATATATCTTATCATTGTATAATAAATGAATATAAATATGAATATGAAATATAAACAGGTTTATAGCCTTTATTAATGCATCCACATTTCACATATTTCTGCTATTTAATAATATGCTTATAATACTATTTAAGAGTCTCAATTATTCTTTATTTTATGTTTATATGTGACACCAACAAAAGAAGAATGATATAAATGA
Organism: Smutsia gigantea; assembly: GCA_032199065.1. Classification (NCBI taxonomy): domain Eukaryota; kingdom Metazoa; phylum Chordata; class Mammalia; order Pholidota; family Manidae; genus Smutsia; species Smutsia gigantea. Next base: position 20,352 of record JAVSCE010015434.1, read on the forward strand.
AGACTGGTGATTCAAATACTGTGAGTGTCATTGCCATCGATGATATGATTTTCAAATTTTTCAGACAGAGTGAACAACTCTTGATCAAATTCCAAGCTAAGAGTTCGGGTAAGATGGCAGCGTGAGCAGGGCAGCGGAAATCTCCTCCCAAAACCATATATATCTATGAAAATACAGCAAACACAACTATTCCTAAAAGAGACCAGAATACACAAGACAGTGCACAGCCTGCATCTGCACCTGAGAGGACTTGGCACCCCGCGAGGCGGGTAAGATACGGAGCTGTGTCCCGGCGGGACCTGAGCACTCCACCACCCCGGTGCACTGGCGGGAGTAGGGGGTTCAGAGCAGGGAGGGAGTGGAAGCACAGGCCCGCCAAATAACCAGTCCTGGTGATCTGAGCCGACATACATCACGTGGTGTAGCTGAGATTGGAGAGGCAGAAGGTGCAGGTTTTGAGCTGGGAATGCGCCCGGGTCCTTGCAGCTGGCTCCCGGGACAAAAGAAAAGCCCGCGCTTTTTTCACTGGTCCTACAATCGTCCCAGCACACTCAGCCCAGCAGGCTGGGAGTCCCAGGGAATTTCGGACCCCTTGGCTGGCGACTGGGAAAAAGTAGCCACACTGAAACTTCACACAGAGAAAAATAGCCTCCCATTTGTTCCCGCCCTGGCCAGAGTAGCAAAAGGCCCAGCGGAGCAGCACGGTTGCAGCTGCGGAATAGTGGAGCAACAGCGCCACCTACAGCATCCAAACAGAATCTACTCCCGGTGGGCTTTTCTTTTTTTGTTCTTTCTTTTTTTCTCTTTTCTTTCTCTTCCTTTTTTTTTTTAAGTCATAAAGAGCCCAGCTGACATACATGGCACCTGCCAGCGACCACTTCTATTGCCATGAAAAGACAGAGGAATATGGTACAGACAAAGGTTACCCAGACAACACCAGAGAGGGAGCCTGAAGGGATGGAAATGCACAATCTTCCTGAAAAAGAATTCAGAATAAAAGTCATAACCATGCTGATGGATCTACAGAAAAAAATGCAAGAGCTGAGGGAGGAAGTAAGGGAAGTCAGGAAAGACAATGCAGAAATGAGAAAAGCCATCAATGGGCTTAACAGCAGACTGGATGAGATGCAAGAGACTGTTAATGCAATAGAAATCAGAGAACAGAAATACAGAGAAGCTGAGGCAGAGAGAGATAAAAGGATCTCCAGGAAAGAAAGAATATTAAGAGAACTGTGTGAGCAATCCAAACGGAACAATATTCACATTATAGGAGTACCAGAGGAAGAAGAGAGAGAGAAAGGGATAGAAAGTGTCTTTGAAGAAATAATTGCTGAAAACTTTCCCTCTCTGGGGAAGGAAATAGTCTCACAGTCCACGGAAGCCCACAGTTCTCCCAACACAAGGGGCCCAAGGAAGACAACACCAAGACACATAATAATTAAAATGGCAAAGATCAAAGATAAGGACAGAGCATTAAAGGCAGCTAGAGAAAGAAAAAAGATCACCTACAAAGGAAAACCCATCAGACTATCATCAGCCTTCTCAACAGAAAACCTACAGGCCAGAAGAGAATGGCATGATATATTTAATGTAATGAAACAGAAGGGCCTTGAACCAAGAATATAGTACTAGCAGGATTATCATTTAGATATGACAGAGGGATTAAACAATTTCCAGAAAAGCGAAAGCTGAGAGAATTTGCCTCCCATAAACAACCAATACAGGACATCTTAAGGGAACTGCTCTAGAGGGAAGCACTCCTAAGGCTAAAAAGATGTCACCAGAGAAAATAAAATCATACCAAAGAAAGCAGACCATCCAAATACTAACTAAAGGCAAAGAATAAAACACCTAGTATAGAAAGAATGGAGGAGGAAGAATAAGAAGGGAGAGAAATAAAGAAACATCAGACTGTGTTTACAATAACTTAACAAGAAAGTTAAGTTAGATTGTTAGATAGTAAAGAAGCAACCCTTGAACCTTTGGTAACCATGAATCTAAAGCCAGCAATGGCAATAAGTACATCTCTATCAATAATCACCCTAAACGTAAATGGATTGAATGCACCAATCAAAACACACAGAGAAACAGAATGGATAAAAAAGCAAGACCCATCTATATGCTGCCTACAAGAAACTCACCTCAAACCCAAAGATATACACAGACTAAAAGTGAAGGAATGGAAAAAGATATTACATGCAAACAACAGGGAGAAAAAAGCAGGTGTTGCAGTACTTGTATCAGACAAAAATAGACTTCAAAACGAAGAAAGTAGCAAGTGATAAAGAAGGACATTACATAATGATAAAGGGGTCAATCCAACAAGAGGATATAACCATTATAAATATATATGCACCCAACATGGGAGCTCTGGCATATATGAAACAAATACTAACAGAATTAAAGGAGGAAATAGACAGCAATGCATTCATTTTAGGTGACTTCAACACACCACTCACTCCAAAGGACAGATCAACCAGACAGAAAATAAGTAAAGACACAGAGGCACTGAACAACACACTAGAATAGATGGACCTAACAGACATCTACAGAACTCTGCACCCAAAAGCAACAGGATACACATTCTTCTCAAGTGCACATGGAACATTTTCCAGAATAGACCACATACTAGGCCACAAAAAGAACCTCAATAAAGTCAAAAATATTGAAATTCTACCAACCAACGTCTCAGATCACAAAGGTATAAAACTAGAAATGCATTGTACAAAGAAAACAAAAAGGCTCACAAATACATGGAGACTTAACAACATTCTCCTAATTAATCAATGGGTTATCAACCAAATCAAAACAGAAATCAAAGAATATATGGAGACTAATGACAACAACAACACAAAGCCACAACTTCTGTGGGATGCAGCAAAGGCAGTTCCCAGTAAAAGAAAAGTATATTGCAATCCAGGCCTATTTAAAGAAGGAAGAACATTCCCAAATGAATAGTCTAAAGACACAATTACTGAAATTGGAAAAAGAAGAACAAATGAGACCCAAAGTCATGAGAAGGAGGGACATAATAAAGATCAGAGAAGAAATAAATAAAATTGAGAAGAAAAAACAATAGAAAAAAATGAATGAAACCAAGAGCTGGTTTTTTTAAGAAATAAACAAAATAGATAAACCCCTAGCCAGACTTATTAAGAGAAAAAGAGAATCTACACACATAAACAGAATAAGAAATCAGAAAGGAAAAATAATGACAGACCCCACAGAAATACAAAGAATTATAAGAGAATATTATGAGAATCTATATGCTAACAAGCTGGAAAACATAGAAGAAATGGACAACTTCTTAGAAAAATACAACCTTCCAAAATGGACCAAACAAGAAACAGAAAAACTAAAGAGACCAATCACCAGCAACGAAATTGAAGCGGTAATCAAAAAACTACCCCAAAACAAAACGCCCGGACCAGATGGATTCACCTCTGAATTCTACCAGACATATAGAGAAGAAATAACACCCATTCTCCTTAAAATTTTCCAAAAAATAAAAGAGGAGGGAATACTTCCAAACTCATTCTATGAAGTCAGCATCACTCTAGTACCAAAACCGGGCAAAGATCTCACCAAAAAAGAAAATTACAGACCAATATCCCTGATGAACATAGATGCAAAAATACTCAACAAAATATTAGCAAACCAAATTCAAAAATACATCAAGAGGATTATACACCATGATCAAGTGGGATTTATCCCAGGGATGCAACGATGGTACAACATTCGAAAATCCATCAACATCATCCACCACATCAACAAAAAGAAGAACAAAAACCACATGATCATCTCCATAGATGCTGAAAAAGCATTTGACAAAATTCAGCATCCATTCCTGATTAAAACTCTCAACAAAATGGGTATAGACGGCAAGTACCTCAACATCATAAAGTCTGCATATGACAAAACCATAGCTAACATCATACTTAATAGCAAGAAGCTGAAAGCTTTTCCTCTAATATCAGGAACAAGACAGGGATGCACACTCTCTCCACTTTTATTCAACATAGTACTGGAGGTCCTAGCGACGGCAATCAGACAAAACAAAGACATACAAGGCATCCAGATTGGTAAAGAAGAAGTCAAATTGTCACTATTTGCAGATGACATGATATTGTACATAAAAAACCCTAAAGACTCCACTCCAAAACTACTAGAACTAATATCTGAATTCAGCAAAGTTGCAGGATACAAAATTAACACACAGAAATCGGTTGCTTTCCTATACTCTAACGATGAACTAACAGAAAGAGAAATCAGAAAAACAATTCCATTCACAATTGCATCAAAAAGAATAAAATACCTAGGAATAAACCTAACGAAGGAAGTGAAAGACCTGTACTCTGAAAACTACAAGACACTCCTAAGAGATATTAAAGAGGACACTAACAAATGGAAATCCATCCCATGCTCTCGGCTAGGAAGAATAAATATTGTCAAAATGGCTATACTACCTAAAGCAATCTATAGATTCAATGCAATTCCTATCAAACTACCAACAGCTTTCTTCAATGAACTGGAACAAATAATTCTAAAATTCATATGGAACCACAAAAGACCCCGAATAGCCAAAGCAATCCTGAGAAGGAGGAATAAAACAGGGGAATTACGCTCCCTGACTTCAAGGTCTACTACAAAGCCACAGTAATCAAGACAATTTGGTGTTGGCACAAAAACAGACCCACAGACCAGTGAAACAGAATAGAAAATCCAAACATTAACCCAAACATATACAGTCAATCAATATTTGATAAAGGAGTCTTAGATATACAATGGGGAGATGACAGCCTCTTCAGCAGCTGGTGTTGGAAAAACTGGACAGCTATATGTAAGAGAATGAAACTGGACTATTGTCTAACCTCATATACAAAAGTCAACTCAAAATGGATCAAAGACCTGAATGTAAGTCATGAAACCATAAAACTCATAGAAAAATATATAGGCAAAAATTTCTTGGACATAAACATGAGCAACTTCTTTATGAACATATTTCCCCGAGCAAGGGAAACAAAAGCAAAAATGAACAAGTGGGACTATATCAAGCTGAAAAGCTTCTGTACAGCAAAGGACACCATCAGTAGAACAAAAAGACATCCTCCAGTATGGGAGAATATATTCATAAATGACGTATCCGATAAGGGGTTGCGTCCAAAATATATAAAGAACTTACGCACCTCAACAAACATAAAGTAAATAATCCAATTAAGAAATGGGCAGAGGACATGAATAGACACTTCTCCAAGGAAGAAACTCAGATGGCCAATAGGCACATGAAAAGATGCTCCACATCACTAATCATCAGAGAAATGCAGATTAAAACCACAATGAGATATCACCTCACACCAGTTAGGATGGCCAACATCGAAAACACAATCAACAACAAATGTTGGCGAGGATGTGGAGAAAGGGGAACCCTCCTTCACTGCTGGTGGGAATACAAATTAGTTCAACCATTGTGGAAAGCAGTATGGAGGTTCCTCCAAAAACTCAAAATAGAAATACCATTTGACCCAGGTATCCCACTCCTAGGAATTACCCTAAGAATGCAGCAGTCCAGCTTGAAAAAGAAATACGCACACCTATGTTTATCGCAGCACTATTTACAATAGCCAAGAAATGGAAGCAACCTAAGTGTCCATCAGTAGATGAATGGATAAAGAAGAAGTGGTACATATACACAATGGAATATTACTCAGCCATAAGAAGAAAACAAATCCTACCATTTGCAACAACATGGATGGAACTAGAGAGTATCATGCTCAGTGAAATAAGCCAAGCTGAAAAAGACAAGTATCAAATGTTTTCACTCATATGTGGAGTATAAGAACAAGGAAAAAATCTGAAGGAACAAACCAGCAGCAGACTCACAGAACCCAAGAATGGACTAATAGTTACTAAAGGGAAAGGGACTGGGGAGGATGGGTGGGAAGGGAGGGAGAAGGGGGAAAAAGGGGCATTACAATTAGCAGATGTAATGTTGGGGGGGCACAGAGAGGGCTGTACAACCCAAAGAAGACAAGTAGTGACTCTATAGCATCTCATTATGCTGATGGACAGTGACTGTAATGGGGTTGGTGGGGGGGACCTGATGAAGGGGGTAGTTTACTCCCCATAATATTGCACATGTAATTGTAGATTAATGATACCAAAATAAATTATAAAAAAATAAAATTACAAGCTAAAGAAAATAAAATCTTTCATAGATTTTTACCATAGGTATGTTTCTTGAAAGTCCAATCTATGTAAAAAGTGTACATGTCAAGTGGTGATAAGTTCTGTGCTCAGATAATTACAAATAATTTTTCCTTTATATGTATTTCTGAAGGCATATTCAAAATTTAAGAAACATGTAAAGAAATGTACTTCACTGTGTGGCACTACCCCACTCATTGCAAAGTATTTATAGTTAGACTAAAATATTACCATTTTATATGCTTTAATCGAGCATTTGTTCACTTATGAAAAATTCAGGTTTATTACCAATGAATGTAAGAAATTTTAAGGTGTTAATACAAACTTACCAATTTATATGACCAAAGGTAGCACAGTAATTTGTTAACAGAATGATTTCAAGTTAGAGACCTGAGTTGAGGTTTAAGACTCAGTGATTTTTTTTTTAGTACTTATGTGACCTAGTACAAAACCCTTAACCTTGCTAATTTCTGAACGCTTCATCTGGAAACTGGAGATGATAATGCTGTCTTACATCGTTGTGCTTTATAAAGGCAAAGCAGATTTAAAAAAACTTACTTGCCATTAACAACATACATTAGCTATTACTGTTGTTATAAAGCAGTTTTTGATTTGGACTATGTATTTCTTGACTTTGTTTATAAAACAGAGAAGTATTAAACTGCATTAAAAACTATAGTTTATCAAAGTAGGTAACTCCAAAACATAGGTGAAATTTGCATTATAACAACTGATAAGAAAATGTATGAGATAGAAATAAACTATTTTCTGATCACAGAAATAATTTTTTTCTGATTGTTACAAATTTTCTACAATAAATTCTTTCCTTTTCCCTTTAGCATCCTGTTTTTGCTGGTCCCATTCTTAGCTGAGAAATGCCACGGTCAAACTCTGTGGTCAAGATCACATGCTGTTGGCACTTCGACTCACTGGCCATATGCTGTTGGAAAATAGGCAAGTGCCTTTGCTTTCCCAGAGCCTCCCTAGTATTTTTTAAATATTTCTTGAGTTAGATTGAACACATTTTATTTCTCTAATCAACTCAAGTACCTAAACCATACTTATCAACCCAAATTATAAATATTCTAAGAGTAAACATGTGGCATACATATAAAGTGTGTGTCTCTGCTTGTTTTCTCTTTAACTCAGAGTATCTGAAGGCATCTTTAACAAAAGAGTCACCTCTATACATTTCCCTAATCACAGCTGTGACTTAGGGATCTTCCTCCTCCAAGTCCCCTCTTCTGCCCTAATTCACTGCAAAGCCATGGGCTTCAGCTTGTTCAATATTTAAATCTTATGGATTGGTAACATGGTTAGTATCTGAGCATTGTGCCAGGGCCACTTATCTCTACAACTGTAATACGTACTTCAAAACCCCATTCTTTTGATATGCCAATATTTCTGGTAACCTCACTGTTTTACGTGATTAATGATTATATTGTGAACAAATGAACTGGTTTGGCCTTGTGTTAATTTTTAAAGAAATCTGTTTTTCCATACACAGATCTGTTGACAGGTTTGGGATTCTACTACAAGATGGAGTTATTGAGAGGATCCTGTGGATGGATTTATTAGTCTCTCATTTTGACCAAGTGAAATATCTACTGGATTAGAGAACAGCTTCATGTCACCCCCAGCCTATTACATTGCCCCAGGTAAAGGGTCTCAGCACCAGTACCTAACTTTCTTTGCTTTTTTCTCAGTGCTGGCTCTCTTGCCCCTACGCCCAGGCCTTATTTTCCTTATCCCGTTTTACTTTTTTTTTTCATAGCATTTTTACCACATGGAAACATGTATTAATTTATTTATCTGTTTATTGTCTGTCTCTTCAATAGAAAATAAGTTCCTCTGAGGCCCAGGCTTTATTTTGTTCACTGCCTTAACCTGTGCCTGGGAAACAGAACACAATAAATATTTGTTGGAAGAATGAACAAAGAAAAGGCTTTTCTTGGTCTTTATTAACATAAGCAATTCAAGAAATTGTTCTTCTGTTGTTGCCTCCCATGGTCCAGTCTAAAGTTACACTATTAGAGAAGAGTCGATCAAATTAGAAATTAACTGGGGAGCAGAATCATAATGTTTTTTAATTCTAAGTGGAAATCTAGGAACCAAGGAATCTTGGGAGAATAAAGGAGGACAAGCCTTAGAGGCTTTTGATATACTTTGTCTGCATCCCAGAGAATGAAGACCTGAAACCCTTGAAAAGCAACACATTCATGTTTGTATCTCTGTCAAACAACTTTCTTAAATAGTAATGTCAATCCTATTTTCGACCAAAGACACCCCCTTCATATGCTATGTACATCTCTCCTGGGTAGGTTGGAATAGTTAAGCATCAGTCTGCTTGCCATTTCCAGAGTAGCTGAGAAACAGATAGTTGTTTCTTCACTTAGTAGTTGGGCTATCAACTTAAATTCCCAAGTCATTAAAGACTGTCAGAGAAAAAAACATTCTGAATACTACCTCCCCCGTAGTACAACTGAGGAATTAATAAGTGAAAAGAAAACTGAAGTCACATATCGGAGAACATGTTACTTTACCAACTGCCACATAGATTGTCATCAACATAAACTGAGGCATTTTGCAGGTTGACCATATTTCCCCAGGAGGCCTGGGAGTACTAGTTGCACAAGCATCCCTATAGTTGACACACATTTGTATGCCATGCTTAAAACTCTTCTTACATTCACATACACAAAATAAAAATTCTTATGAAGTCTTACAGTAGTTGCAGTGAGGCCAAATAGTCAGGAATTCTAGAGAGGTAAGGGTCAGACTGCCCAGTGGAGCAATGGACCAGCCTCCCTGATCTCCTTACTCACATTAGGGTCAATTCCAGAGTGAGCCAGAGGCCCCAACCAGAAAGAAAGAGTGTCAGAACTAAGACTACTCTTGAAAAGAGTTAGGTCTGCTAATGTGAATATATTGAACATTTAAATGGTTTAAGACAACATACTAAGGCCCCTAACAATTGTTTTTGAGATCCTCGATGGTATGGGGCATGGCGCGTTGGTGCCAGAATCTTTATACTAATGAACTGCTTTTTATTCTTTCCATTGCTTTCTCCCTCTTCCAAATACCAACATATACACCTAATTCAGAAAAGCATGCTTTGGTTTACAGTCTTTTTAAAGCTTAGAAAAAATGACTTAGTATATAATTCTGAGGTTCATAATTTCTCTTTAACTAAGCTCTAGGTTAATGTGTAAAAACCCCTGTGGATTTCCCCTTTGTTTAAATAATGTCCTGTAATTCCAGCCAGTACAGTTTGCAATAGCATGTTAAAAGCAAATAGGAAAGCAGTTTAGCTCTAAATTAAGGTTCCTACATGAGCATTTCTCCTCACTCTGGATATTTTCTGATACTAAGTTTTGGTCTCTCTCATGATGGTATTCTGCAGTATTAAAGCAAGTAACCACAGATTCATAATGCTAAACACTCCAGTGGGAAACACAAACAGAGGGCATAAACCAAAGTATTCATTTCATGAGGTTTTATTAAAAGGTTTCACCTCTAAATTGAGCTGTCATACACTGTTGGGAAACTTTTTACCACAGTTTATTTTAACTATGTAAAACATTAGAGGAATGGAATTTCTTCAGCTTTTCACATAATGGGCACGACCTCTCTTACACACTACAAGCAATGTATACCACAGTTAATCAAATTGGCTGGAGAGTACAATCAGGCCATATGTTTTCCCACTTTCCCCAATTTTCTGAAATGACCCCAACCTTGTTAACATGCTGTAGATTTTCACATATCCCCAGCAAGCTCTTCGGCGTTTTTACTGAGAAACTATATTGCATGATGAAAAGATATCCTTCAGATGAGAAGGACATCGGGTAATTTATAAAACATTCATTTGTGACACAGCTTTATACAGCTTTTCGAGGAATTACATGAACTGCTTTTGCAGTTTCCTCAAACGTTGCTTCTAGTTGACAGTGTCATAGGTCATTACAGATTTTTTTCCTTATGTAAGCAATACTAACTTTCTATTAAAAATACTAATTTCCACCCCACTACAAGTGTCTTTTGAAGTAGCATATGTAGTAAAAAAAAATCCCGTTGCTTTGAAATATTAAAGGAATATATTTAACTGAGGGGTTTTCAGACGGGTTGTTTTTCTGTATTCCTGATGACAGAAAGATTTTAGCCTACAAAGTCAATAGTAAATTTTATTAAAGTCATTATTTTCCTGTTACAGCCCTCGTGCTTTAAATAAACTACAGCTGACAATGCTGTCTTACATACTGTCATACTGTAAAACGTCCCCTCTTTATTACCTCAGGGACAACTCATTTAGAAGTTTGAAAGTGTTTTCACATTGGACCTGCTCATTTGCAGAGCTGGCCTATGGCTGTGTTTAAAGAATGTGGTTGATACTTCTCTTTTCCTCTAAATATTCTAGGGAAAAATATAAACTTGCCAACACAACATTTTTTAGATAAAGATTAATGTCTCTTCTCCTTAGATAAAATATATCTCAATCTTTCCTTTCCATATTAGTGTGCTCAGACTACTTAGGACATTATTTTTCCTGTTAGCCCATTGTGTATAAGTCAGAGCAAAGCACTCGATGTACATAAGTCATCTTTTGTTTCAGGAATTTTTGTTTTCCCCCATATCACAACCTTTAATCATCTCCTTGATCAATCTAATCTTCATTATAGGAACGTATAATTACCAGAAAATGAATAATCACACATAAAATGTTTTTATGAAAATCAGACTGGATATGTATATTATTCTGGACCTGTGGCATATCATTCCACATTATGCTACTTTAGCTCACTATATAAATACACATTTTAGTCTCACTACCCTTTAACATATATTGAATAATTTTTAAATGAATTTTTCTTTTCTTCTCCAAAACCCCTACCTACTAAGATGCTAATTTGAAGACAACAGAAACAATGAGGAAAAAACAGCAACAACTTGCCTTTACATTTGAAGTCAGATGTAATCGATGCCCCTAAATCCACACGTATTTCTCGATCTCTTTTCCTGTTAAAGGTATTTTTACAAAGCATAACTATACTGCTCAGGGCTATCAAAACCAGGTGAAAGTTTACCCTAAAGTCTTCAAACTCATGGTCAGAACTGCTAGACTCTCCTTTCTTCCCTTTAGAGAAAAGCAGGAGAAGCCAGATGCATGGATGACTCTGCAGAAATGGTCTGTCCTCTCTGCTCTCCAAATCTGGCATTGTTTCATTTTAGCTCAAGCTGTACTCAGACCCCAAGGGAAAGTGAGAAGACGTGTGTAAACCCTTGCCCTAGTCTAATAAAGACCTGATCAATGGCAAGTCTTTGATTTCAAATCCTTTTCTCTCCTGCTCGATCTTCAGACAGTAATCTTCGCTGCTCTGTGCCTACAGTCAGATCATGTTGGGATCTATTTCTGTGGCCTTTTAGACCAAGTGAAACAGAATGGAGATCATAAAATGTTCTCCCTTTGAAAGATGAAATAATTCATTACAATAACATACTGTACACAAATAGTTAATAAGTGTCATCCTTATAAAAGGAGACATATTCTGTAATTCACAAACATTTGCAATTTTTTCCCTGGTTTATTTCTTCAGTATTATATCACAACTAAGCTATGTGTAGATATTTTGTGTTTAAATCACTCTCACTCCCCACTACACACACACACACACACACACAGCCCATGACCTGGTCAATACCTACAGCAAACCTGAATTTTCCCCATGTCCCTACTTCACATCTTAGAATCCCAGTTAAACCACAATCATTGGAATTCCTAAATGGTATCAAAAGTCCTGATTTGTGATGTGTGTGCTACCATTCACTTAAAAGTGCTTTTACTACCTCTTCTTATCAATGGAAAACTTTCAAAGTATTTAAAAGCATCACCTTTAAACCTTCTAGCTGCAATAAAGCAAAAATGTCAGGTGGCTATATGAAAGAGGTAGAATACATTTAAAGGAAATCTCTCATAGGGAAGAGCTGTAGCATTGCTTAGGGTCCATGTATACACTTTCCATTGGGAAGAATGTGTTTTGGGGTGATGTGGGATTCTTTCCATTTGCTCAGGAGAACATTAGCTGCTTTAGAGAGCAATGTCACTATTTTTAAGAAAAAATGGAAAAAAAAAAGAAACATTAGAAAACCTTCCTAGCAGTAAGAAGAGTTGAGTTCAGCAATAATAGAGGCCAAATGGCTTACCATAAACCCAGAAATTACTTAAATAGAAAGGATTAAAATGCTTTTACCGTTAGGCATCCTTTTTGAGGAGCAGAGGAGAAGGAACCTAATGCAAATGAAGCAAGACTTCCAACTTATTAAGGAAAAGGGACAAACAGATTGTGCTCACTACTCTGAACAGGTTATGGAATATGACTAATGAGTATTTGTTAAAAGCACAGGCAGATGGTACTTTGGCATTCAGAGGAGAAAAAATGGTGAATATTCTTAATGTAAGTCACTGAGACAAGTCTCTAAAACCTGTTTCAGTGAGAAGTTGGGTTCAGAATAAAACTAAACAAATGACACCATCGGCGTGCCTCTAACCTGCACAATCTTCGTTTTGCTTCCTTTACGCAGAATAACTAAAGAGCTCCCTTCTTCCCATCTCTCTAGCATTCAGTGCATCCAGTGGCACCTGGGAACCTCTAAAGACCATATGCCTGCCCTCTAGGGGAAGCTTTTACAATCATGCACTCTACAGGTAAAAGTTCCAGAAATGTATCACTTTCTAAAACAGAAACTACTTATATTTAAGACTGCAGTCCTAACTGCCATGTAAGAATGATAGCTGAACTGATCAATCACTTAGAAAGGAAGGATTGATTTTCTGTGTGGAAGCTAAACTGGTGACCTTGAGAAACAGGAAAATCGTACTGGGAAATGGCCGACCCCCATCACGATGCCACAGATGCTTAGAATTTTGGAGCTGGAGAGGACGCCTTCCCATTATACCTCTGAAGAGTCGAGGCCCTGCCAGGAAGAAAAACTTCCCTCGGAGCTTGATACCATCAGCAGGGAAACCATAAGGGGGAAGTTTCCTGACCTATTTGAATCTCCACGTGGGGCTGTGAAGTTGTACAAATGAATCCATTCTTCTATATGATTGTTGCTCCAACCTAAGTACAGCCCCAAAGTAAGGAAATAGGCACGGCCCCAGAGGTAAGGGAGGAAGAATGGAAATTGTCAGATGGCTTTTAAGCAGAAAGCATATCAAAGGCTGGTCGCTGGGAGGGAAGGTAATCTCAAAATGATACACAGAGACAGAAATAGAAGCTCCCTTCACTCTGTCTCTGGCTATATTGTGTCTAGTTATCATTTTCATTATTTTTGGCCTTTCCTTGGAGCTGGAAAATAATTAACCAACATTAATTTGTAATTGTGGGCTCCTCGTATGTTCATCCTTCTGATATCTTTGGGAATAGAGAGAAGGGCATTGAACTGGATTGGCAACACAGCTGATTTCATTAACTGGTAGGAAATATTCATTGAAAGAGCAACAGAAAAAGAGAAAAATGTTGATTCAGTATTTGTAGACCTTGCTAATTCACAAGTCATATTGAAATAATTTGCCACTCAAGGCCAGCTAAGTATTACTCACTGGGTTATCTGAAGTATATAAGCATTTTAATACATATTATATATACATATGTATACAAAATATGTAAATATTGTATATTTATGTTACAGGTAGTATAAATAGTACTCAGTGGGTTATAAAGAGCATATAAACACTAAAAGGAAATATAAAACTTAGTTTTACACTGATCATGGGGAATAATGGTCTTACATAGAAGCAGGATAGTTCCACTGTGAAGTGAAGAATGAACAGGGCCACAAGCCATGTATCCTCTGTTCCCACCCTTCCACACCATGATCTAAATACTTAAGACCCTGGAATTTTCTGCTCAAATTGTCCTGACTCTGCTTCCAGGGCCTGCAAACCCCATTGCCTGGGCCCAACTTTCCAAGCGCAGACTGCATTCCTGGTGTAAGCACCTCTAAACCTGAGAATTAGCCAAGGAGTAACTGGCTGCAAAAGATAAGCACAGAGTTTTGATGTGGGTTGTATTCAAACGTGTGCATGAAACTCTTCAAGGAGTAGAACATATCCAGGGTTGGAAGAGAGAGGGGTGGGAGGTGGGGAGTGGGAGAGAAGGACAACAGAGCTGAGTCTAAGGGCTAAGAGCTGGCCTTTCTCTCTTGACCATCCCATACACAATGAATTCCGAGAAACTTTAAGAAGTCCATATTTGAAACTTGGCCTTTCATTTCACATTTTTATGGGAGTATATTTGTAAAAGCAGGTAGATAAAACAGTGTATTTAAGTATACATAGGCATTTGTTAGGTTTATATAAATGTTTATTATTTAGACAAATAGTGTGTGGGTTTCACAAATGTTCAGGGAAGGGATGGCTATAGGTTGGGGACCCTTTATCTTACCTGTTAACATAAAAACTTTCCTCTTAACATTTTTGGACATGAGAGATGCAATTCAAAATTTCAAAACAACATGGAAGGGGCCAAGGAAAGAACCTCAAAAGGATTAGAAGGAAGAGTACCTCATGCTCACATAGGATTGCCAATGGGGCCTATCCTTATCAGCAGATTGGTGAACCCCATAACAATATGCGGGGCATTGATTACAGTACTCAGAAAGGCCCTGGGACTGTAGTGGACATTCATTAGACCCAAATTAAAAATTGCTTCTGACTTCTTAAACAAATCTTAAAAGCCAGACCAAATGGTATCAAGTTATTTCTACATAACTTCACTCTTGAAGAAAGCTCACAAATATTTATAGGAACAGAAAATATCCAGCACTCAAAAATATATCATAATATCTGGTAACTGAATAAAAATTACTAGGTGAGCCAAAAAAAAAAAAAGCATAACAGAAAGTAAAGCCAGTCATTGGCAACTGACCCAGAACTGATATAAATATCGTAATTAGCAGAATTATGGCATTAAAACAACTCTTACAGTTGTATGCTACATATTCAAAAGGTTAAGTAGATATAGGAAAATCTAACTTCTAAAAATAAAAACTGTTTGAGATGAAAAATAAACTGGATGGAGTTAACAGCAGATTGAAAATTATAGAAAAAAGCAGTGACTTGGAAGACAGAACAATAGAAACTTTCCATAATGAAACAAAAAAGAAGCTATAATTTACAAAAATGAATATGTCATCAGTGAGCTAAGTGGCAACTTCACTCAGCCCATTGTACATGTAATTGAGTTCCAGAAAGGAAAAAGAGAAAGAAACATCTGAAGGAACAATGCACAAGAATTTTCTAAATTTGACTAATGCTAAACCCACAGATACAGGAAGCTCAATGAACCCCAAGAACAAGATAAAGAGAAGCATCATAGACATAAACATAAAGAACATAAAAATCAAATTTCTCACAACTAGTAATAAAGAGAAAAATCTTAAAAGCATCCAGAGGAAAAAGGACATTTCTGTACAGAAAATCAAAGATTGAAAACAGAAGTTCTCACCAGAAACAATGCAAGTAAGACGAGTGGAAAAACAAGTTTGAAGTACAGAAGTTCATCTTTGAAATACAAATACAAATATACATATCAACCCCTGTAAACACAGAATTCTGTATGTGACAAACATATATTTCAAAAAATAAAGGCAAAACAAAGATTTTGTAGACTTAAAAATGGCAGAAAGAATTTATCACCAGCAGGGCCACAGTATAAAAAACATCAACATCTTTCAAGCAGGAGGAAAAGAAAACATGATGGAAATGTGGATCTATACAAATAAATGAAGTACACAAATAAATGAAGATCAAAAATGATAACTATATGGATAAATAAACTATATGGATAAAATGTTTTTCTTATTGTTTAACTCTTCTAAGAGGAGAATTTGCTAAAATATAGTAAATAACTAACTTTTAAACAATCATTGGAAATAACTGAGGAAATTAGAAAATATTTTAAATGAAAATACCACATGCAAATATTTGTGAGATTCCTTTAAAACAATATTATAGGGAAATTTATACCCAGAAATGCCTGCATTAAAGAAGTCCCAATTCAGAGCTCACCTCTGCCTTAAGGAACTGGAAAAAGATCAAATGAAACCCACGTTAAGCTAGAGCAACAACAAAAAGACGGAGATCAAGGTGGAAGACAATGAACTAGAAACCAGAAAAACAATAGAGAAAAATCAATTAAACCAAAACTGATGTTTTGAGAACAATAAAACTGATAAGCCTATAGACACACTGATCTTGAATAAAAGAGAGAATTACCAATATCAGGGATGAGAAAGAGGGCATCAATGCACATTTACACATAAGTAGGATAAATAAGGGAATATTTTGAACAACTTTGTGCCAAAAAATTTGACAACGTATACAAAATGGAAAATTCCTTTAACAATACTGTCAAATCTCACTCTAGAAAAAAGGAATAAAGTAAGTAATCATACATCTACTAAAAATTTGAAATTATGTCCAAAACTTTACCACAAAGAAAATATCAGGTTCAGATGTCTTTATTCATGGATTCTACCCAACACTTTAGGAAGAAATAATATTAATTTCACATAAAATCTTCCAGAATATTGAAGAGGAGGGAATACATCGAACTCATTCTCTAAGGCCAGCATTACCTTGAAAAAATAAAGCAAGCACAGAAAAAGAAAAATACAGAACAACATGCTTCATGAGCATATATGTGAATATTCTAAACAATATTTTAGCAAACCAAATTCAACATTATTTAAGAAGTACCTTATGAACAAATGGGTTTATTCCAAGAATGGTTTAACATTTGAAAACAATGTTAATCAATGCAATTCAACATGTTATTAGGTTGAAAAAGAAAAAACTGATTGCCACCTCAATAGGGGCAGAAAAAGCATTTGACAAACTGCAACATTCAATTCCAATAAAAAGTCTAAGCAAATTAGGAATTTAGGGAACTTCCTCAACCTGATAAAGACTAGCTACAAAAATGTCACAGCTAATATCATGCTTAATGGTGAAAGATTGAATGCCTTTTTCCTAAGATCAACAATATGATCTGGATGTTCACTCTTACCACTTTTACTCAACTTTGCCAGGGAAGCTCTAACCTATATTTTAAGTCAACCCACAAAAACATAAGGAATTCAGATTAGCAAGGAAGGGGTAACAAACACTCTCTATTCATAGTCAAGATGATCCTCTACTTAGAAATCCGGTGAAATCTACCAAAATGTTAATAGTTTAGCAAGGTTGCAGGACATAAGACTGACATACAAAAATCAACATTATTTCTATTTACTTGTAACAATCAAAAATGAAATTTTAAAATTACCATTTTATAATAGCATAAAAATCAAAATACTTCAGAGTAAACCAGACAAAATATGTGCAAGACCTGAACACTGAAAACTATAAAACAGTGCTGAAAGAAATTTAAAAAGACCCAAATAATTGGAAAGATAAAGCATATTTATGGGTCAGGAAACATAGTATCATTAAGATGTCAATTTCACTCAAATTGGTTTTTTGATTCAACCAATCAAAGTCCTATCAAATATTTTTATAGACATTGACACTCTGTTTAAAGTTTAAAGAGAAAAGCAAAGGATCTAAAATAGTCAAAACAGTAAAAAGAAAATCAAAATTGGAAGATTAGCACTACCTGATTTAGAGGCTAACTGAAACCAGTTTGACACTTATTAAAAAGTTTAATGCATCATCCCATATGATCTAGTCATTCCACTCCTACATATTTGCTCAAGAATAATGAAAACCTATGTCCAATTAAATACTTGTATATTAAGGTCGATGATAGCTTCACTTATGATAGTGCCAGCTGGAAACAAAGTGAATGGAAAACAAAATATTTGGAAATGAAATGTCCATCAATAGGTGAAAACTTGTGATATATCCATACAATGATATTTATTCAACAATAAAGAGGAATGAATACATGCCACAACATGGGTGAATCTCAAAATAATTATGCTTAATGAAAGAAGCCAAGTAAAAACCAGTATCTATGTATGATTCCATTTATAAAAAAATACTAGAAAATCAAAACTAGTCTGTCATGACAAAAGCATATACATGGTTGTCTGGGGATGAGAAAGATTGGGAGGGACTGACTGTAAAGTGGCATAAGGAATGATATGTTCACTTTCTTGATTGTGGCGATGGTTTCACAGGTGTACAAATTTGCCAAAAACTTATAAAATTGAACACTTTAAGTAGATAGCTTATTGTATGTCAATTACATCTCAGTTAACCTGTTAAAAAATCATTACTGAGAACAGTTTGATTTATTGCTCTCTCCTTTTGTGTTCTTTGTACACACGTGAAAAGTCAAAATTTTGTATACTTATTTCCTGACTTCTTCCTTAAGAGGCCTTGCCTTTCCAAGCTTACCAGAAGAATCCAAGGAGAGTATGTGGGAATCATGAGCGATTCCCTCTGTTCTATCTTAATTATTATTGATTGTATTAATGTGCCAGGAATTGGGCTAAGCATTTTATGCACTTTCATTTAATTTTCCTCTCCTTTTCTTTTCTTTCCTTCACTGTAATTCTCTGCTTAAGTTATCTTAATCAATTTTCTGGAGTGTTATCTCCAACAACCTATCTAACTAAGATTCAGGATACTTTGCTTGCCTTACTTTTCCTGAGCTAAGTTTCAGGTCAATTTAAAAAGAACAAAAAAAGGTTCAGATTAAAAAAACAATTTACAAGGAAACTAATAGGGAAAATGTTAATGCATGGGGATGGTTAACAATAAACATCAAAAATGTGACTTTTATGTAGAGAAACACCAACACTCTCATATATAATTATCATAAGTCATCTCCCCAGGAACAATCTCAGGGGATAATTTGATTTCACTGATTGGTTAACTCCACCAAAGGAGGCAAAATGGTTTATAAATGTAGAAAGAACTTATTAGAGTTTAATGTGACGGAGTGTACCCTAGCGAATGCTAAAAACTCCGGTGAATTCTCTATTTCACCTGTACTCTGCAAGTTGATGAAAGACATCAATTTGATAAGTCATCCAATGCAACTTAGTTCACATTATTTTGATATAGTAATATAGAGAGTTGCATGTACAGATCTCCTAGCATTTTAGAAGTGGACATATGATTGGCGATTGGTTATTTTAAATCTCAGGTGATAAATCTAAGAACAGCACTAATGAGTTTATCTAAAAATGATTACTAGGTGAGGAACATACGCATGAACTACACATGCCCATAGTAATTTCTTCCCATTTATCATCTGGACATTTTCATCGTGGTCTAAGTATCATCCAGAATTGTGCCATGCAATCTAATAATTCTGATTTTGAAATTGATTAAATCCAGCAAGTAATAATTCTCAAATTCCATTCACGGGAAGTTTCTTTTAAGCTGCTTTTGTATACATATTGTTATTCTAATATCAACACCCATTTTGCTGGTTCTCTTGGATTCTAGGTTTAGGTCAAATGCAAGTTAACGTAAAGGTCTCAATATCAAGAAATGTTATGTAACAATGGTCTCAAAAGGCACTAAATACAAATCAAAGTGACTTGGCAGATTATTCAATAACAAAGTTTCCTTGAATAAGTAAAATGCTGAAAATTATTAAGATGTCATCTTTATATGGTGCTAGCTCACAAAGTCCACTGCAGCACAGGTTTTTAAGTTAGCAATTCTTTATCCTCATCGAAATGTAGGTAGCAATTAGTACCTTCAAAACATCTGCATTTAAATGTAGTCTATACAATGTTGGAATACATCATGGGTAACCAATATATTAAAATAAGCTACTAGGTTAATTAATTCTTCTGAAGGTCTTAGGATAAAGACCAGA
This sequence comes from Smutsia gigantea, assembly GCA_032199065.1. Classification (NCBI taxonomy): domain Eukaryota; kingdom Metazoa; phylum Chordata; class Mammalia; order Pholidota; family Manidae; genus Smutsia; species Smutsia gigantea. Next base: position 40,397 of record JAVSCE010015434.1, read on the forward strand.
AGAATTTTTTTTTGCTATCTTTGCATACAGTTAAAACTCAGGCGATTTTAGTATTGACTGTCCTGTTTGTAGCTTTTCCCCTGGTATTTCCCCTATACCCAGCTACCCCACTTTGGCCTGCATATATCTGAACACTTAGAATCTTAAAATAAAATACTTCAACATAGTCTATATATATAGACCAGACAAGGCTCAATGTAAGCTGTTACTACAAAATCATCAGTGGTAAGGTAATGAGTAAAGATGTAATATACTTTATTTGTATAATAAGTAATTCTATTTAAGGCACTTAGTTTTTGTGTGCTTTTTTTTCTGGTAGACTAATTATGAAATTACTTTATATACTACTATGGAAGGATTTTTTGATTGGCTTGACCAACTTTATTTCAATTTATTTTTTCAGTATTGAGGGAGGGATGGTTAATATACTTTTTCTCAGCCTACCTTACTAGTAGAAGTAACCATGTTATATATTTTAGACAATGAGACATAAACACAATTAGGAAAATAATTCCTAATAAAAGGGACAGATCTTACTGCTTCATATACTCCTTCCTTCTTCCTGCCTTGATTTGGATATGTTAAGTAGAGCTACAGCAGCCATATTGTCACCATGAGGCTAGTCAACAAGATGTACATGAAAAATTAATGTGCTCAGGATAGTAGAACAGAAAGAAATGAAGATCATAGGTCATTTTATGACATCATCAAACAGTTGCACTGTAACATGCTCTTTAAGACTTCTTGCAATGTGAAAATTAAATATCTTTATTATTTAAGCTTTCCTTGGTTGGTTTTTCCAATTCTGCAGGCAGAAGTATTTGTAATTAATACCACCATTATATATTTTTTAAGTAGAGAAATCTCTCCTCTTAGGAAATTTCAGCTTACAAACTTTCTTTTACTTGAACAAGCTATGCCTTAGAGAAAACAAGATACCTATTTATCAGCAGATAGGATGAGTACTCATGGTTATATCAACAGAGGTCACAGAATGATTATTGGTCAGGAATATGCTTGTTATTTTAGTTTTGAGATGTATCATATCTGATAAGTGAAAAAATGAGTTATTTAAAGTATTAGTTGGGAAGGCAGATTATTATAAGGAAGACAAAATAATAATTGAAAATAAAATTGGTGAGACAATAATGAATATTGTACAAGATCATGGAATAAATAATTTAATAGTGGTTATGACTCTGAAAGATAAATGGTGAATCATGAAAGAAAATAGAAAGAAATGACTAGTTAAATGGAAAATAATTCTTTCGACAGAGGAGCAGAGGTTTAGCATCAATGTTGGGTGCCTATCAAATGCAATTCAACTCAGAAATAAAGTTTGGAATTGGCTTGAGAATGTGGTAAAAATACTAGTTCTGGAAATTATAAGTTAGGGCTGATTCACAAATTCAAGGCACACTTGAATATTAATTTTGTCAAAACATGGAAGATATAATAGCTGTAAAACAGTTTACTTTATCCTGTAAGTGATAAGAGACAGTGGACATGATATATTTACCTTTTTTCATCCTATTTCATGGAACTTCGGTGTGATAACTAGAACTCTAGTTGCCGTCTTGCATCATTAGGATCAAGTCACATCCTAGGAATCATCATAACGTTAGCTTGCAAATTTAGGTACCCCTGCTATAATTCTTTCTGACTCTATCCGTGTCTTTCTCTTTGAACTTAAAATGAAAATAATGTTGAAGTCTGCTTATTTTTTTAAATGCTTGGAAAAGAGTTCATTATGGCTGTATCTCAAGACACTGATTTGTCTGGACCAATCTCACTTGTGGTGGATCTAGCCTCAGAAATTGCCTAATTACTGCTATTGTAACGTTTGGGAGAATCCCTACTAATTGAAGATTGAATGATACCTCACATTAATGTCTGTCAGCTAAAGAGTAAATAGCTATAAATGTCTGCCACTAGTGGAAGCTGAGATGAATATGAGAATAGCTTTCAACACATTGAAGAAGGTATAAAGGTAGTAACAGCATCCGAACTGTGCCAACTACCCATATGCACGTTTCAAACTATTACAAATACACCTGTGTTAAAATTCTAAACATCATATGCCTGTTCAGTGATTTCTGGTCGTCTGCACACCCATCTGGAGGCAGCTGGGGGGTAGAAAGGAAGCAAATGCCTCCATGTGGATATCATGTGGCAAAATCCTAGTCAAGAAAATTTATTTTTGCCTTTGCCGAAATCTGTTGTTATAATTCAGATTTTAAATCAGGAAAACTATTTCTCTTAGTTATTTTAGTGAGGGAGGGCAGGGACATGGGATTAGCATCATGATTCATTTTTCCTGCCTATGATAGAAATGCCAAGATATAAATAGTATAGTAAGACAGGAGGGCCTCAATCTTAAGGCTAAAGTTCTATTTTTAAAAACCAGGCAGTTAGGAGGTAAGATTCCTACGATATTTAATGGTAATCAGCCAACAACTGACCCTATCTTAAGGCAGGGCAAGCAGTCCTAAATGATAAGCCCTCATTGCCTGAAGGTAACCACTATCTTGGAGAAGAACAGGATCAAGAAATTCCTTGTGTTAACTTTATTTTACAGAATATCTAGAGGACAGACTATGGATGGGGACATAATGTCTCTCACCAGAGACAGACGTCATGAGACCACATGTCAAATGATTACCCTCCCCCCACCCAGGCCCTTTGCCCCATTCTTGAAAGCTTTAAAAGGCAGAATCCTAAGTCTTTAAGCATGCCTTCTCTGTGAGGTTGCCCATATTCCCTTTTTTTGAATGCATACTTTGTCTTAAATAAAGCCTTCCCACTGCTCAACTTACTGCATTTTATCTCTGAGCGCTTCCAGTGGCAAGCATCTTTGTTACTTTGCTATTTCATTCAATTTCTAGACTTAAGCACAAGTCTTCACTCTCTCTATTCTACTTGAGACAAGTAGAGAAGGGCTACTAAGATCTCTGATTTGGGCTTGCAAGTTGCCTCCCCTGGGTGACCCAGACAGGACTGCAGCTGTACGATCATGCTCTTTAGTGGCCTGCCCACCAAAAGCCTCCTTTCTTTGCTTTGGAAAGTTTTCAGAACATAATCTCACTCCATCCAGGGTTCTGTGGCTCCCCCATATCCTGGGGTGGTAGGGGCTGGTTCCCAGGCCATGCAGATTCAAGTGGACACTGGATACCAGATGACCCTGACTTCAGAAGATGACAAGGAATTTGCCCCAGGCTGAGCAGGTGTTCAATGAGCCTCCCTTTCTACTCTGCTCTTCCTTGCTCTCTGCTGCCTGCATGGCTGCTGCCATTCACTACTACTCTCACTTTAATGAATTCCTTCCTTATCTACACTTGTGCAACCTGCTGGAGAACTCTTTCTCAGTCAGAGTCAAGAGCCCTCCCCAACAAGTTGAAGTTTCACCTAGTGCACAGAGAGACACCTCCCCAGATACAGCTGCCTGACAACATTAAAATCATTAGAATCTTATGCTCAGCAGTCTCTCCCAAATCCCATTTACCTAGCTACAAAATTTAGTATATGGTACTTACTCTTGTATAGGATTCTCCATCCTTAAAATTTCATTTCCTGAATCTATGAACTGTAATTCAGTTCTGTTGATGATGATTAGAAAATGAGGAACGATTGGAATTAAGATAAAATTGATAAAGCAAATAGCAAAATAGAATAAGAATTTTAGAAGTGAAGTCTTTGGATAAATATAGGCATGGGAGAGGACACCCATATATTCCCAAATGATCAGGTAGGAGAAACTGAGATGTAGAAGGGAGCTGGATAGAATGTATTTTGGCTTGAAGTACCTCTTCTAAGACAATTGCTTTCATTCTTGGGGAGGGAGAGAGGATGCTGAGAAACCTGAAATGGGGAGGGAAGCCACTCTTCTATAAGACCAAAATAGAACAGAGGAAACACAGCCTTCAAATTCTAAAATCAGAGAGGCATCAAATATTGATAAAGACAAAAATGGGGAAAAAATGAAGAGGATTCAAGATGGCGGCATGAGAGGTGAGGCAGAAAACTCCACCTAAAACCACAGATAGTGTGAAAATATAGTTAATACAGCTAACCCTAAAACAGCAACAGGAAAGAAGGCTGCACCAGATTGCATACAGACCTCATGAACAGAGCAGACCTCACGAAACAGGGTAACGTATGAAAGCCTTGATCCGTGGGAACCAAGCCCTTCCCCCACCCCAGTTCACCAGTGGGAAGAAGAGAAACGGAGCGGGGTAGCGGGTGGAAGCCTGGGACTGCTGAACACCTAGCCCTGGAGATCTGCTTTGTGAGCAGACACCTACATTGTGCGCTGCTCTGGAGGATGGGGAGCTGGGACAGGCAGAGTGCTTGAGAGACAGATTCCAGCCATTTGTGGAGGATGGGATCCACACCCGGCCACTGTGGAATAAGGGAAAGGCAGGCAGTCTGACAGGCTTCCTAGCAGCAAGATGGCTGCAAAGGTGCTGGCTTTGCACAGAGCTTGCTGTGTGGGAGAAGGGATAGGGGGAAATGGTTGTCCGGGCTTGCTCTGCCCAGCAGATTGGGAACTTTGGGGAGCTTCAGGCACTCCAACCCCCTGGCTGGCTACTCAGCTCTGAGGCCCCCCACTGTGACAGGCAGCCTGCTGAACCTTCCTCCTGGCCTAACTGCACCAGCTTACAAACCGGCAGTCACTGCTCTGGCGTCAGGCCAGCCAGAGAGAGGCCCCACCTACAACAGCTAGAGATGACAAGCACAGAGGCTTACACCTGTGTGCTCAGCCCACTGGCTCTGATACTGGAGACAAGCAGGGCAGACAGGAATCAGGGAACAGATCTTTCCGCCCCACAGACACCAGGTCTGCTCCTGTATGACCCACAACCTCACTCTAGGGGCTGAGCAGCTCCAGATAATAGAGATTCTGGGCAATAGAGGACACCACAGAGAAATATGAAATGTCAAAAGAACATCGTTCAGACAAAAATCTCACAAACTCCAGAAAAAGGAAACTGAACTCACCAATCTTCCTGAAAGAGAGTTCAAAATAAAAATCATAAACATGCTTATGGAGGTACAGAAAAATATTCAAGAACTCAGGAACCAATTTAAGATGGAGATTCAATCATTAAGAAAGTCCATATATGGAATGAAACATACAATGAAGGGATTTAAAAGCAGATTAGATGTAGTAGAAGAGAAGGTAAATGGAATAGAAATTAGAGAAGAGGAATACAAAAAAGCTAAGGCACAGAGAGAAAAAAGAATCTCTAAGAATGAAAGAATATTGAGAGAACTGTGTGACCTATTCAAACGGAACAGTATTTGCATAATAGGGGTAACCAGAAGAAGAGAGAGAAAAAGGAATAGAGACTGTCATAGAAGAGGTACTTGCTGAAAACTTCCCCAATCTGGGGAAGGAGATAGTCTCTCAAGCATCAAGATGCACAGATTTCCCAACACAAGGGACCCAAGGAAGACAACATCAAGACATAATAATAAAAATGGCAAAGATCAAGGATAAAGACAGAGTTTTAAAACCAGCTAGAGAGAGGAAAAAGATCACATACAAAGGAAAACCCATCAGGCTATCATCAGATTTCTCAAAAAAAGCTTACAGGCCAGAAGGGAGAGGCATGATATATTTAATGCAATGAAGCAGAAGGGCCTCAAACCAAGAATACTCTACCTGGCAAGGTTAAATTTGAAGGAGGGATTAAACAATTTACAGATAAGCAAAAGCTGAGAGAATTTACCTCCCACAAACGACCTCTACAGTGCATTTTGGAGGGACTCCTATAGATGACAGTATTCCAAAGACTAAATAGATGTCATCCAAGTAATAGACAAAAAGTACAGTATATGATTCATAACATATAAAGAATGGAGGAGGAAGAAAAAGGAGGAGAAAAAAAAGGAATCTTTAGGTTGTGTTTGGAATAGCATACAAAGTGAGTTAAATTAAACTGTTAGATAGTAAGGGACTTACCCTTGAACCTTTGGTAGCCAGAAATCTAAAGCCTGCAATGGCAATAAGGACATACCTATCCATAATCATCCTAAAAGTAAATGGTCTGAATGCACCAATCAAAAGATGTAGAGTCACTGAATGGATAAAAAAACCAAGACCCATCTATATGCTGCCTACAAGAGACTCACTTCAAACCCAAAGACATACATAGACTAAAAGTGAAGGGATGGAAAAACACATTTCATGCAACTAACAGGGAGAAAAAAGCAGGAGTTGTATCAGACAAAATAGACTTCAAAACAAAGAAAGTCACAAGAGACAAAGAAGAACATTACATAATGATAAAGGGGTCAGTCCAACAAGAGGATATAACTATTATATATATCTATGCATCCAACACAGGAGCACCTACATATGTGAAACAAATACTAACAGAATTAAAGGGGGAAATAGACTGCAATGCATTCATTTTGGGAGACTTCAACACAACACTCACTCCAAAGAACGGATCAACCAGACAGAAAATAAGAGACAGAGGCACTGAACAATGTATTAGAACAGATAGACCTAACAGACCTATACAGAACCCTCATATACTAGGCCACAAAAGAGCCTCGTAAATTCAAAAAGATTGAAATTGTACCGACCAGTTTCTCAGATCACAAAGGTATGAAACTAGAAATAAATTACACAAAAAAATGAAAAATCCCAGAAACACATGGAGGCTTAATAACATGCTCCTAAATAATCAATGGATCAATGACCTAATAAAAACAGAGATCAAGCAATATATGGAGACAAATGACAACAATAACTCAACAAAATCTGTGGGATGCAGCGAAGGCCGTCCTAAGAAGGAAATATATTACAATACAGGCCTACCTCAGGAAAGAAGAACAATCCAAATGAACAGTCTAAATTCACAATTAATGAAACTAGAAAAGGAAGAACAAATGAAGTCCTAAGTCAGTAGAAGGAGGGACATAATAAAGATTAAAGAGGAAATAAATAAAATTGAGAAGAATAAAACAATAGAAAGTATCAATGAAATCAGGAGCTGGTTCTTCAAGAAAATAAACAAAATAAATAACCCCCTAGCCAGACTTTTCAAGAAAAAATTGAGTCTATACACATAAACAGAATCAGAAATGAGAAAGGAAAAACCACTACAGACACCACAGAAATACAAAGAATTATGAGAGAATAGTATGAAAAATTATATGGTAACAGACTGACTGATAACCTAGAAGAAATGGACAATTTTCTAGGAAAATACTACTTTTCAAGTCTGACCCAGGAAGAAACAGAAAATCTGAATAGATCAAGTACCAGCAAAGAAATTGAATTGGTAATCAAAAAACTACCTAAGAACAAAACCTGTGGTCCAGATGGTTTCACTGCTGAATTTTATCAAACATTTAGTGAAAACCTAACACCCATCCTCCTTAAAGTCTTCCAAAAAGTAGAAGAGGAGGGAATACTCCCAAACTCATTCTATGAGGCCAACATCACTCTAATACTAAAACCAGGCAAAGACCCCACCAAAAAAGAAAATCACAGACCAATATCCCTGATGAACATAGATGCAAAAATACTCAACAAAATATTAGCAAACTGAATTCAAAAATACATCAAGAGGATCATACACCATGATCAAGTGGGATTCATCCCAGGGATGCAAGGATGGTATAACATTCGAAAATCCATCAACATCATCCACCACATCAACAAAAAGAAGGACAAAACCACATGATCATCTCCATAGATGCTGAAAAAGCATTTGACAAAATTCAACATCCATTCATGATAAAAACTCTCAACAAAATGGGTACAGAGGGCAAGTACCTCAACATAATAAAGGCTATATATGACAAACCCACAGCCAACATTATACTGAACAGTGAGAAGCTGAAAGCTTTTCCTTTAAGATCAGGAACAAGACAAGGATGCCCACTCTCCCCACTTTTATTCAACATAGTTCTAGAGGTCCTAGCCTAGGCAATCAGACAACACAAAGAGATAAAAGGCATCCAGATTGGCAAGGAAGAAGTCAAACTGTCCCTGTTTGCAGATGACATGATATCGTACATAAAAAAACCCTAAAGAATCCACTCCAAAACTATTAGATCTAATATCTGAATTCAGTAATGTTGCAGGATACAAAATTAATACACATAAATCTGTGGCCTTCCTATACACTAACAATGAACTAGCAGAGAGAGAAATCAGGAAAACAATTCCATTCACAATTGCCTCCAAAAGAATAAAATACCTAGGAAGGAACCCAACCAAGGAAGTGAAAGATTTATACTCTGAAAACTACAAGACACTCATGAGAGAAATTAAAGTTGATACCAATAAATGGAAACACATCCTGTGCTAATCAATAGGAAGAATTAATATCGTCAAAATGGCCATCCTGCCTAAAGCAATCTACAGATTCAATGCAATCCCTATCAAAATACCAACAGCATTCTTCAATGAACTAGAGCAAATAGTTCTAAAATTCATATGGAACCCCAAATAGCCAAAGCAATCCTGAGAAGGAAGAATAAAGTGGGGGGAATTATGCTCCCTGACTTCAAGCTCTACTACAAAGCCACAGTAATCAAGACAATTTGGTACTGGCACAAGAACAGACCCATAGACCAATGGAACAGACTAGAGAGCCCTGATATAAACCCATCCATATATGGTCAATTAATATATGATAAAGGAGCCATGGACATACAATGGGGAAATGACAGCCTCTTCAACAGCTGGTGTTGGCAAAACTGGACAGCTACATTTAAGAGAATGAAACTGGATTATTGTTTAACCCCATACACAAAAGTAAACTCAAAATGGATCAAAGACCTAAATGTAAGTCATGAAACCATAAAACTCGTAAAAAAAACATAGGCAAAATTATCTTGGATATAAATATGAGCAACTTCTTCATGAACATATCTCCCCAGGCAAGGGAAACAAAAGCAAAAATGAACGAATGGAACTATATCAAACTAAAAAGCTTCTGTACAGCAAAGGACACCATCAGTAGAACAAAAAGACATCCTACAGTATGGGAGAATATATTCATAAATGACATATCTGATAAGGGATTGACATCCTAAATTTTTAGAAAGCTTTTGCACCTCAACAAACAAAAAGTAAATAAGCCAATTAAAAAATGGGCAGAGGAACTGAACAGACACTTCTCCAAAGGAGAAATTCAGATGGCCAACAGGTACATCAAAAGATGCTCCACATCGCTAATCATCAGAGAAATGTAAATTAAGACCACAATAAGATATCACCTCATACCAGTGAGGATGGCCAACATCCAAAAGACAAACAACAACAAATGTTGGTGAGGATGTGGAGAAAGGGGAACCCTCCTACACTGTTGGTGAGAATGTAAATTAGTTCAACCATTGTGGAAAGCAGTATGGGGGTTCCTCAAAAAACTCAAAATAGAAATGCCATTTGACCCAGGAATTTCACTCCTAGAAATTTACCCTAAGAATGCCCAGTTTTAAAAAGACATATGCACCCTATGTTTATAGCAGCACTATTTACAACAGCCAAGAAATGGAAGCAACCCAAGTGTCCATCAGTAGATGAATGGATAAAGAAGATGTGGTACATACACACAATGGAATATTATTCAGCCATAAGAAGAAAACAAATCCTACTATTTGCAACAACATGGACGGAGCTAGAGGGTATTACGCTCAGTGAAGTAAGCCAGGCAGAGAAAGACAAGTATCAAATGATTTCACTCATATGTGGAGTATAAGAACAAAGAAAAAAACTGAAGGAACAAAAGAGCAGCAGACTCACAGAACCCAAGAATGGACTAAGTTACCAAAGGGAAAGGAACTGGAAAAGATGGGTGGGAAGGGAGGGATAAGGGGGAAAAAAGGGTATTACTATTAGCACACATAATCTAGCGGGAGGGGGGTGGATACGGGGCAGGCAGTATAACACATAGAAGGCAAGTAGTGATTCTATAGCATCTTACTACACTGATGGACAGTGACTGTAATGGGGTATGTGGTGGGGACTTGATAATAGGGGGTGTCTAGTAAGTATGATATTGCTCATGTAATTGTACATTAATAATAGCAAAATAAATAAAGAGAGAAAATGGGGAAAATGCCTGTTATAAATATTATCTACGATAAAACTAAAAATGTACAAGTGTATTGTTGAACTAGAGATGGAATAAGAACTTAAAATGAATTTGGTTATCAAAGGAAGGCAAACTGAAATTGATGAAACAGTATCATTAATATTAAGATATGTAAATATTTGGCAATTTGTAGGCTCTTAGTGTGTTTTCTTTTCTGTGCTATATTGGTGAGTATAAACTTTCATTTATATTTTAAACACTAATAGGCTTTCATAAGGATGCTTGGTATATTTAATCTTCTAGCCCTATTTTTCCCATAGGGTACTAAGTTCCTCATTCACAAATTCTCATGCTTAAAGATTCTCAGAAACTCAATTCCTGTGGTTGAGAAAGAACAAATACTACCGACTTTGAAACATTACATATTCCTACATGAAATACATCCACTTCAAAAATTAAGTATTGACATATATTCTTTATATTAAGTATTGACATATTTTTTATATTATCTGTTGCTCTGGATTATCTAATATTTTCCTTAGTTTATAAAAAAGAAAGCTGAGCATGCTAAAGGCAGCTTATATATGACACTTCAAGTGAAGCTTTGAAAGTATGTTCCCTTTAATAGCAAAAACAATTCTGCTTGTGTTCTAAGATCATTGCACTTAGGCTTGAACCTGTTTGCTTAATCAGTAGATAAAGTCTTAAGTGGCCTTTAAAAAAAAAATCCAGACTTTGTTTTGGTGGGGAGGAGGGGTAAAAGAAGACAGAGCTTAATTAACCAGACTGACAGGCTCCATAGATCTCTCAAGTGTTTAAATTAACGATTGCAAGTTCTTGAAACTTGACAAGCCAGGCAGGATTGTCACCGTTGCTGTCTGAAGCAGAGGTAAGTACAGATTAGGCTTGTCCCTATCTCTATCATAAGCATTTTGTTAGGATCTAAGAACTTCATACTGTGAACAGACTTGAAAGTTCTGTTGGGAAACTCAAGTAATAATTAGATTCTCACATTTTTCAAATAAAGATTGTTCGCTTGCACAAATACTTGTCATTGGACAGAATAGCATCATTATTGTATTAAATGTACACACACACAGATATATCCCTTTATTAAAGAGAAATACTCCTTTGCACTGCCCACTGGCTTTCAGATTGAGTGTATTTCACATCTAACATAGGCTGGTGTGCATCAGATCACTGGATGTAGTGTTCAGGGGCTAGGGAATGTCATTAGGTCCCACCCACCTGGTCAGAGCTTTTTTGTGGAATGAAATGTATCCTTTCAGTTATTTATTTTCTCTGTGTGCATATATTCACAAGAATAAATATATACATATGCTTGGAGCATGTTCCACTACATTCGACATCTGGCAAGTCTCCATTATGAGACTTTTGATGCTTCCAGTGAGTAATAAAATGGAATTACAAGAGAGGACGAGGATGGGGAGTAAATAATGTGAATCATGGCCCATGAGCCTCTTTCTTCGAATGTAAGCAAGTATCAAGTGTGTATCTTTCTGTGAAACATCTAATCTTTAACCAACTCCTGTTTACATGCTGGCTTCTAGAGGATCAAAGGCATTGATATATTAGAAATATACCTTTCAGATATCTGTGCATGAATACCTCCTTGCAGAGAAAGCTTTTTCTATGCTTACATAAAACAATGGCCCAACCACACTAAACATTTTGAGGTGTTTGCAGAATGGACACATACTTTATCCTTAAAAAGAAAAAAAACCTATTTTAACAGGAAAAATGTTCTGGCTCTCTCTGTCACCTGGCTGAAGAATAAAAAAAAAAAGGAAGAGGAAAAAAAAGTTACTGTGTGCAGTTAATATCGAACAGCAGCCATCTCCAGATGATCCCTGCTGCATCCAATTTCTGCCAAAATGCTTTCTGTTAAACCTCCATCAAACAGACACACGGCGCACAAAAGAAAACCTCATCACCAAGGGAAACTAATCCACCGGTGCGCAATGTAAGCCTGTCAACTTTTTATTATAAGAAGTCATCACTCATTTCAGTGAAGATTAAAAG
>JAVSCE010015434.1:57500-63607 GCA_032199065.1 Smutsia gigantea
TGAGATGGACTGTGTTAAAGATGGTTTGCATGTGGATAGGAAGAATTTAGTACAAGGGGGAATAAAACAGATGACCCAGGAGAAAAGAGGAATAATTAGAATAGTAAAGACCTTGTGTACCTAGGTTGGAATGAGACCTAACAAACAAAAGATGGAGTTGCCCTTAGAGAAGAGGACAGGCATTCATCTGTTACAGGTGGGTAGACAAATTATAGGGGATTTAGAGGTAGGTAGGTTAGTAGGCTTGCCAGGGGAAGGGTAAATTTTTCTTCTGAGTGTGTGTTTTAATTTTTAAAGTAATGATTTAAGAAATAACACTGTCACTTAGAGTGTGGAAGAGGAGTATAGTATAATTCAAGCTGACCCCCAATGATCTTTACTCTTGTATAATATGCTCCCCTTTTAGCATGAGTGGACCTATGATAGGAAGAAATATCACTCGATTACATTATGTGATCTGGCAAAAGTGAGATGATCTTTTGAATGGATTGGACCTAATGAGGTTAGCTCTTTAAAAGCAGAATGCTTTTCCATTTGGTGTTAGAATAGAAAATCAAAAGGGTGTACTTTGGCAGCCCTAAATTAAAGTGAACATCCATTTTGTGAGCTGCCTGTGGAGCCTTTAGCAAGGAACTGTGGGTGGCCTTTAGGAGCTGAGAGTGGTCCTTGGCCAACAGTCAGCACTGAGATGGGGACTGCCATCCTACAACTTCAAAGAAATGAGTTCTGCCAACAACCAGCGAGCTTGGAAGATATCCCCAGCCTCAGGAGAGAACTTCAGCCCTGCCAACACCCTGATAATCAGCCTGGTGCAGAGATCCTGTGCAGAGATTCCAGCCATACCACACCTGAGCTTTTCATTAAAAACAATGAAATAATAAATTTGAGTTGCTTTAAACCACTAAGTTTGTGGCAAGTTCTTATAAAGCCATAGAAAACTAGTCAAAGGTTTAGATGCAAAGGAAAAGGCATCAAAGAATGGAGAATGAGCTGACTGCAGAACATAGACAGATGACTGGGCAGGATGGGGTGCCCATTGAGGTTGGCTGCCATGACTTCAAGGTAAGACCTGTCAGAACTGGGAACTTGGATAAAGGCAAAGGAGTTAGATTTAACTCAGATTATGGATTGGCCAGTTAAACATATGTAAGAAGGGAACAAGGGAGATAAATCTATATGCAAAAGAATGATTGTTACATTCTCCCAACAGACAAAGCAGAAGAGTGAGGAGAAGAAGGGGGTAAAACAGTGAAAACTCAAATCCATTGGGCTGAATGTCCCAGTGGGGTTTAAGATGTGCAAGGGCATACTTGTAGGAGGAATCTGAAAAGTGGGAGTCTGTAATTACAAATCACTTGGCCCTTAGATTTTATTTTGATTAGATCCTTTCTTTGTCCAACGTTGCATCAATTTTCAGTGCCTGCATTTTGACCAAACTGTTCACTAAGCTGCCTATTTTTTTCACCTCCTTTGTCTGAGGGCTGTTACACCATTTATGAGTCCCTTCTCCCAACTTTTTGCAATAAATTTCTCTGAGAGTTATCTTCTTCTTGAACATGGAAGCCTTCTTTCAGGAAAGGCTTTTTAGTCACATGTACCATACTATGATATTGCAATCCAAATATTCTCCACAATTTTGGAATAGCCTTTGTCTTTGATAAAGAAAATTTTTATCTCAGAAGTCTAGAGAAAGAAGATATTTTTGTTTTCTGAAAACCAGAGTATTCTCTGATTCCTCTAAAATAAGGGCCTGCAAACTAGGGACTCTGGTCTGGACTTGCCCCGTTACCTGTTTTTGTAAGTAAAAGGTTTTTGGAACTAAGCCACACTCATTCGTTTACATATTGCTCAAAGCTGCTTCTGCACTACAGCAGCAGAACTGAGTAATTGCCGTGAAGACATTAGGGAACACAAAATCTGAAATATTTAAAAACTGGTCTCTTTCAGTAAACATTGATAATTTCTAGAGGTAGAAGAATAGGCATTGGGAAGATAAAAAATAAGAGAAAAGGCATAGTATAGAAGGGCTATATATCTTCAAAGAAACACCTTTTTAGTTTTGATTAACTCCATTGTTTTTGTTTGTATGTTTATTTGGAGGATTGCTTTTCATTTTATGAATTTCTGACCTGAGCCTTTATGATTTCCTTTTTTCAATTTTGGGTTTACTATGCTATCTCTTTGGCTTTACTGTGTTGGAAATTCTATTGAATTTACATAGCAGATGGTCAATTTTCATGAATGTTCTATGTATGCTTGACAAGAATGTACAGCCTCTTTGTTGGTGACAACATAAAAATATTTAACAATTTTGATTATATATATATATAATATATAATAATAATAATAAATATATATATTATATACTTACACCAGTTGTGGCTTGAAAGTTAATCATTTTATTTCTACTATTTTAATGGTTCCTTTCAAAAATTTGACATGCATATTTAGGCCTCAAGTTATTCTTTCTCTAGTCTATACCCAAATAATGTAATTCCTTAAATATTTTAATTCCAATATTCCTCCCTTCCATCATCTATGTTTTTGTCTGGCATTTCAATTTCATCTTGTTTTCTGAAATCACAAAACTTGTCTTACAGTCAGACATAGAAGCTTCTGATTTCTTCTGTGGCCTTTTATTCTGTGAAAGTTGGGGATCTTCTGTGTTTTTGCTTTTTTTTTTCATTTATCCTCCTATAAAGTTAAAATCAATCTTGATTTCATTTCTTCATATCTCTTGAATACACTGTTTTTTTTTCTTCACTATTACTTCCCCTTCTTCTACACCAGTAGAAGTTACCATTAACTCTAGCCTGAATGACACCTGAGATTCCGAAGGGTCCTTCTGTCTCCAGTCTTGCCCCTGCCAAGCCACACTATCCGAACAGCAGCCAGATAGGTACTCCTTAACAAAACGTGGCCTCTTGCTTAGAACTGTTCAGAGATTCCCATTGCTTTTAGGAAAACTAGAAATTCTTTAACATGGTTTAACATGATGTCACGTCCACATCTACAGTCTTGCTTCTGTCCACCTCTCCTCTGTTCATTCTGTTTCCAGCTGTTCTGAGCATCTTACAGTTTCTTGGACCCAACTGGGCTGCTATGTGAGTATCTCCTTCTAACTGGAGGATACTTGTTTGTGTTTTCTTGGCTAATTTTTATTCATCCTTCAGACCTCAGCTTTGGGGTCATTTCCTTTAAGAAGACTAGTCTGAAATAACTTCTATTCTAGGTGCTGTGTTCTCTAAAGTTGTTTGATATGATACTACCTCTTAGTAGCCTCTGGATGATTGTAGTATGATTTCTTCCTGGGAGACACTGAAATCTGTGATGGAAGGAATCAAATCTATAGTGTTTCACATATAAAACCACTTAAGAAATATTTGATTTTTAATATTGAGTGGATTTCTGAAAGCATAAATTATTAGACAGAGGTGTTTTTCTGGTAATATGCTTACCCTGGAAAAACTTTTTTGAAAAATGCACTGGGAAATTATTGTAAAGGGGAATTTGATAATGAGTGGGTTGATTTTGCATCCTCCAGTGGGGAAAAATGGAAACTTCACAAACCATGAAGGTAGCCAGGTAACCTGGCAACCTGTCTAATGATACTAAATAGCACAGCATATTTTCTATAGTGATAAAACAGACAAGAGAAGATTGAGAGCTCTAGAAACAGATATAGAATACTCTTCTCTCTAGAATTCAGGGAATGTAAGATCTTGAGATAAATCACTTAATCTCTTGATGTCTCATTTTAGTTATTGAGTATATAATGAATGATTATTCTTAACTACTGCATGGGGTATTGTGAGACTTAATTTGCTAATGTTTATAGAGTGCTTTAGATTGTCTGATTAAAACATGAAGTATCATTATACTATAAAAGAGTATGTGAAATTTTATTTTAATTTCATAAATATGAAATTATACCTTTCTACTTTCACTTAAAATGTTCTGCAATTTATACACATAAATTGGTGCATGTTTGAATCTAGGTCTCTAGGCACTCGTGTTAACTGTTCTTATTACTGTCTATAGACTTGTCTGCACATCTATTGCCCTGAAAGTTCACAAGACTTTGATTAAAATAGACCTGAAATGGCACAACTCCTTTTTGTTAAGTTATTGTCCATATGTTGAGAGTGCTTATTGATTACTTTTTCTTTCTTTTTTGTGTGAGAATAATTCCCTCATTTTTAAATGTGATTAACTTTCCATATATGAGAATTTTCTCCCCACATTCTTAAATAGTATTTCAACTACAATTTTGTGCCTGGTCAGTGAAAGTCTACAAGTTCAACTATTTTTCCAGGAGGACCCTTCTGCTACTGACCTTGGAAATTCATTGTGATACTCCTAATGTGCTTCCCTTATATTCTGAATTAATTTCCTTCACGTTTCTTGGCTTATTACTGTTTTTCCAGAATCTTACTTAGAAATATGTATAGGAGGTGAAATTTTGGCAATATTGCCTGTCTGAGAATGTAATTATTTTACCTAAACACTTAATTGATAGCTTGAATATAGGATTCCAGCCTTCTAGTATTACTTCACTGGAAGTAATCTTCAAAATGTTACAGAATTTCACCATTTTCTTCTCATTTCATTGTTGCTATTTTTATTTCTGATCCATATTTTTTTTCCTGAAAGGTTTCAGGTTTTCTTTTACCCTCAATGTTGTGAAATTGCATGATTATGCATATGGCTGATATTTTTTGTTTGTTTGTTTACTGTGTTTGGCACTTAACCTGGCAACTTACATCCTTTGGTTCTGTGAATTGTATGTATTGTTTCTTTGTGTTGTTGCTCTCTTTTTATGATTTATCTCTTCTTTCTTTTTCTTTTTTTGCTTTCTGAAATTCTTGTTACTGGATATTGGAACCTCTGGACCTGTTCTCTCAGTTTCTTATCTCTCCCCTCACCTATTACATCACTTTGTCTTTTGCTATTCATTCTGAGTAGTTTATTAAATTATATTTTCCAGCTTTAATTTCTTTTTAAATTTTACTTTATCTTGAATATACAGGGAATACATAAGTTTTCTCTGATGGTTCCTCTGTTATGACATTTTCTTATTTCATGATTGCATTATCTTTTCTTAACATAGTAAATCTGTATGTTTGTATATGTGTATTTCATATACATACACACATACATTATACATATGTGAGGGATCATATATGAATAAATGATGTATGCTTTGGATGGTATATGTCAATAGTCCTTAAACTCTTTTGTCTCAGGAATCCTTTATTTTATCCAAAATTATTGAGGATCTCAAAGAGCTTTTATTTATGTAGACTATATATTGATATTTAACATATTAGAAATTAAAACTGGGCCTTATTTAAAATATTTATTTTCTTATTTAAAATATCAGTAATCAACCTACTGCATGTTAACACAAGTCTTATTTATAAAGCATTACTATATTTTCTAAAATAAAAACAATGTGAGAAGACTATTTGCAAATTTCTTTAGCGGCTTAGTGTAAGACAGTTGAGTTCTTACAGCTGCTTCTATATTTAATTTGTTGTGACATCATATATTATATAACCTCTAAAAAATCTCTATACACTCATGAGAGTATGAGAGTGAATGAGAAAAATGTCTTGCTATTATTATGAAAATAGTTTTGACCTTGCAGACCTCCTAAAAAAGCAGTGGGAACTCCCTGGGGCCTCCAGACCACACAGATTAAGAAATGCTGCTGTAGATACAAACACTCACAGGTGTGCACACCCTTTTTAAAAAAGTTACCTTGGTCATGTTTTATTTTATTTTCTCCAGACTTCAGGTCTTGTTTGTTTTGTTTTGTTCTCTCTTTTTTATGCTAGAGGCTTTTTCAAACATCTGATAAGAGTTGGCTGACAGTCAACATTTAAGAACAAAATCTGAAATACTGATTGGACACTGTCTTTGGGGAAAGAATTTTCAACTAGTGATTTCATCCTAGAGCACTGGCTCTCATCCCTATTAGGTGCAATGATAATTTTCTTAAAGCAAATATTTTATACATTTACTTTCTCTATCCTGAAATGAAAAGCATAGTTAGTATAACTTAACCTGTCAACACATATAATTTCACCAATAGCTATGTCATG